>PVLD010035069.1:0-12113 GCA_004027595.1 Dinomys branickii | reverse complement strand
TTAAGGTGCAGGTAGTAGGTGTCAAAGTGGCATTTGGGAGAAGAGCATGCATCCCTGAAGCAAGAGACAGCTGGGGTTACACAGGGCAACAAAAGAACAGAACACAAAATGCTAAGAGTTTATTCAGGACAAGACTGGCAGGGGGATGAGGCAGGGAATGGTTTACTAGATTGCTGCAATTAATGGGATTTGAATCCTAGAACCAAAAAATACCAAAAGGATCCAAAAGAAAATACCAAAAACACAAAAAGGAGCAAACAAATACTAAAAGGGAACTTCTGGCCTTGACCTTGCTAAGAAAAATGCTTTATTTCCAAAATTATCTCTACTCATTTATCTGAAGAGGATCTATATAAAGACTGAAAATTAGGTAATTTTTATTAGCTCTGATAGAAGGGCTGTTCAATAAAAGGCTAAAAGATACACTTTTTCTCTGTTCCTGAACTCAGATGCTTAAAGTCTCAAAAGCATTCAGAACAGTTTTCAGTGGGCCATAGGAAGCAGAAGGGATGGACTGCTTTAAGTTACAGAAAGCACCACTTGGGGAGTATGGTTTAAACCTTTGAGGCATAGTTTAATCCCCTCCAGCATGTCAACATGAAAGTGTTACTACTCCAACCTACCACAGGAAGAGAAAGACAGGAAGGTAAAGGTTGATTAGGCCTCAGTTGTGTGCAGGAAATATTCTCCACATTGTATCAAATAACTATTCTGCCATAAATGTAAGTCCCAGATAGTCTTTTCAGTGAAATCTGTAAACTTTTATAAACAAACATTCTTCTAGTATGCTTTTGAAGAGATCTCTTACCTTGACAAAGTTATTATTTCCTGGAATTCTTTTACTAAGATTCTCAACGGTAGACTGGGTTCTTAGATCAAGCCACACTATAGACCAAAATATAATTAATAATAAATATGAAAAACTTCATAAAAGTAAGTTAAAGAAATCACTGTCAAGGATAGGAGACTGATTAGTTTTCATAAGCAATTAAAATGCTGTAGCTTTTACCAAACAAATTAGAAAATTAGAAATGAATGGGGATATTGTTAGAAGAGAATAAATTTATAGGGAGAATCTAAAGCTTTTATGCAAAATTACAGATCATGGTAGGAAACAATACAAACCTTCGTGCTCTTATTTTGTGTATTTTTGCTAATAGGAAAAACAACTATAAAAATGTATAGAATATGGATTCAAAAGTACCAAGAAGACCTAAGAGGTAGGCAGGCTGATCGGCAGTACACAAATGCAGAGGCCAGAATAAACTGTATTTTAGAAAACGTGGGAGCAATCTGTGACAACGATGTAAGACCGAACCTTATTACTAAAGGAACAAAATATTTAGTTTCACATGTATGAAATGCTTACTTAAATTAAAATCTTTCAACATGTACTAGACTTAAAATCTAAGAAATGTTTTTAAGTCACCATTTTCTATGCTGCATTATAGGAAAAAAAATCTCC
The DNA here is from genome assembly GCA_004027595.1 of Dinomys branickii. Classification (NCBI taxonomy): domain Eukaryota; kingdom Metazoa; phylum Chordata; class Mammalia; order Rodentia; family Dinomyidae; genus Dinomys; species Dinomys branickii. The sequence goes on along the minus strand of PVLD010035069.1, from coordinate 10,648 downwards.
ATTTTAGTGGATCAATATTACTAAATCGCCCTTACTAGAAAATGTTTTCCTTCATAACAGAAGGCTTAAGGAAGAGAAATTATTAAATAGTACACAAAGCAATTATGAGAGCAACCAATATCAATCCACTGAGCTTTATTTGTGAGACTTAATTTTTGTACTTAACTTTAACAACATTCGATCTATCCGTGGTCATTTGATATTTTTAGGACACTGCCTGTGCTCAGATGCCTCCTGAGAAAACTCAGACCCATAGTCTATTTAAAGGACTCCAGGGATGATAATACAGGCCTGCCTGCTACACATCTGAATGTTTACAGTTACTGTCTTGTTTGGTTCACTCATAACTACGTTATTCTGCTCTCATTATTTAAAATTAATTCTTTCCTGTAATGAATTTTAATCAATTCTAATTATTTAAACCATCATTTCCCTTGGGGCCCTGTTGCTTGATTAAGATTTAAATTGAGAACTTCAGGAAACAATACTATTCATGACAGCCAAAAAAAAGGGAAGAAGACCATGAACATATATGGCCCTTAGGTGAGATTTGCATTTGCTGTCCAACATATACTCCTATTACACCTGGAAGGTGTATCTCAAATTCTCTTTAGGAAACCAACTCTCCATCTCAGTGTGTGGTCTGCCTGAGATCTTACTTCTCCCCACCTCTTGTATTGGATCTGGAATACAGTGGTTGCTGATTCAAGAGCGATTATGTGGTCAAACAGCCCAAGTAAGATGTGTGCTTGGTCTGTAATAGTTCCTCTTCTCAGCTAAGCCTGGCAATGTGTGACTTAGGTCTCCTTCCCTCCTGAAGGGAGATCTGAATCTACCACATCACAAACTATTCCAGAAAAGATCAATTTGAAGGAGAGCCAGGTGATACTATCTGAGCTCAGAATCAAATATCAACTAGACTAAGCAACTCTTGGATGGCTGGTGCCACTAAACAAAAAAAATCCTTTTTTCTTCAATGAGCTAAGAGTTCTAATATTTACACTGTGTCTGATACAAGCCATTAGTGACATCATTATGGAGGTGACAAGATCTCCCCATTCCCAGGGAAGCAGGGAATCCACTTTTTACACAGTGGTAGTATTATACGACTATGACAAAAGTAGACCTTCCTTATAGGAAGGAAGGTGCCTGATAGGTCAAGCAACCTATCAGGAGTTATCGGCTTAACAGGAATAACTGGAAAAAGAAAAAAGAGAGAAGTTTTAAATCTGTGACAGGTAGAATGAACAAGCACTTTCTAGTCCTCAGGGGTTCAAACTACAGTGAGGTATGAATTTAAAACTCAATTTAGTGAGTTTTGATGACCTACTTTTACTAAATGCAACACAATATATTGGAAAGCCAGGAGTGGTGACACACGCCTGTAATCCCAGCACTAGGGAGGCTGAGGTAGGAGTATTGTTATGAGTTCACGGCTGGCCTGGGCTACAAAATGAGCTCAAGGCCCACCTGAACTGCATAGCGAGATCTGGTCTCAAAAAAAAATAGAAAATATTGATGAATGTGAGGGCAATCTAACTGTGACATCGGTCACCCCACTGATGAGCAGGATTGATCTGGCTGGCTAGGTGGGGGTCCTGTCTTTCCTCACCCTCCATGTGCATGCCTCCCAAGGCTGTGTGCTCGTTTGAAGAGGACGAGCACCCCTGAGAGAGAAGGACTATTTCCTTGGTCACGGTATACACGTAGCTGCACTCCCCAGCTAGAACAAGCTCTTGAGATAAATACTGATTTAAGAAATTTGTCTTAGTTATGTGGGTTTGCTAAGTTAGAAAAGTAAAAAAATATATATATATTTTATCAAGGAACATGAACAAATACACTTGAAAGTCACTGATCCAGGCAATTGGTTTAATGTCTTAAACCTTCTAGATGAAGGTTTCCTTACATTTTGATGGACACAGTCACTACAACACTTCAAGATGAATTAAATTTCCAAAATTCTGGGATAGTAGGTCTGGGGAAGAGCCCATAAATCACCTTGTAAACAAGTGTTCCACTTTAAGAAATACTGCTAGACTCCATAGCAGTGGTCTTTACCGAGAAATCATAGCAGAACCACCACCACATATCCAAGCCCTACCTTGTAAGATTCTGATTACAGGCAAGGCCTGAACCTCTGTACTTTCATTAAAAGTATTCCCAGTTATCCAATATAATATTAAAACTTGAGAATCTCTTTTGTAAGGGATGTTTCAATTATTTATTGAAATAAAGAACACTAAACAAATTGATGATTAGGAGGCTCCCAGAATCCTTGTGACTCTGTAACTCTATTAACTTCTTTTCTCCACACTTGAAAGCCTGCAGGTACATCTAACAACAGCTATCCACAGAGTTAAGTCTTTACCAAAAAGAATCATAACACTGGATGTGGAATCACGAAACCGTAGTTTTCCATTTGGCTTTGCCTTCAACAAGCTTTATGACCTAGGCAAGTCATTTTACCCTTCCTGGCTTATATTTTCCTAGGAAGGACTCTGGGATCTTTAAAACCCTCTTCTTCCCATTATCCCATGACCACAGAAGGTTATTAAAATATATACTTCATTTTCATAGATAAAGACTTTAAGTTAATTAGAATACATGGAATGAATTAGTAAAAACTGCTAAAGATAAAAATGTCAGTGGTTGACAGACTACCAAGCAATTGAAATGTTCAAAATTAATTGAATTAAGAACAAAAAAATTAGAAAACTCATTAAAGAAGCTAAGATAGCAGAATTAGATTTGCAGAATAACAGACCAAAAGCCAAAGAGAAGACCCCAAGCTAGAGGACTAAGTCCCTTGTGTGGGTAATTTCTGAGAACAATCAAAAGAAGTGACATCTAGATCTGGTAGCAGCAATTTCCCCCAACATGTCTGAGTTGGAAGGGCAGGAAGTAAGCCAGGACACCAATACCTGAGGAAGAACCAGCAGCTGGAACTGAGGAGCCAGAGGGAACAACGGCAACTGGAACGGAAGGGCCAGGAGAAACTGGAGCAGCTGGAGCATTAGGAGAAATAACGGCAGTTCACGCTAGAGATGGTCAGGTTCAAGATCTATGTACTTTTGCTGACCATTTAGGAACTGGTAGATCACTTGAGCAAGTTTATCAGAATGAACATTTTCTACACTTGTGAGTGTAGGAGAAGAAGAGACAAGGAACAGAAAGGGAACACAGGAGGTCCAGTCTGAATGTCTGCTTCAATAATATTTCCATTTGATAAAGACCAGATAATCATTTTCTTCTTCTTCAGGATGGCTCTTTTCCTATCTGGTAACATACATGCATTCTAGTTAGAAAAGTGGCTCAGTTGCTTATTGACCACCAAATTGAAATGATGCATGATGTATTTATTGAGGGCGTACATCCCCATGGTATACGATAGAGGAATCGTAAAGCGCATGCTATGATCTCTGCTGTAGCCATCTGCTGCTATAAGATACAAAGGGCTGCTTCAGAAAAGCATGGCCCAGGGCAACACTTTCCTAGTAGGGTGGTTGGAGGTAAAAGCCACCTCCACAGAAAGGATCAGCAACTGCTAACTTCCAAAGTGATGAGGAAAGCCCATGTAGTGGCACATGCCTGTAATCCCAGCACTTGGGAGGCTGAGGCAGGAGGATCGCCACAACTTCAAGGCCAGCTTAGGCTATGTATGTTCAAGGCCTGAACTACACAGTGAGACCCTATCTTAAACAAAACAAAAAAAATGATTAGGGAAAAAGAAAAAAAAGAAAACAGACAGTAGGGGGTCCAGAACACTATATAATCTGCTTCTAGAAGGTACGTCCTTCATGTAGATCAAGTAAATTGGAATTAAATGGTCTAGACAATCAAATGAACAGGCTAAAAATTATTGGAAGACTGGAAGAAAACTCCTTTGTATTAAAGTCACATCCATTATATGTCCGGTTGACTTAGTTTGTTCTGGAAAAAAAAAGCTTCAAGAGTGAACAGAAATGTAGTTGCCTCATTCCCCACATACTGAAGTTAGTTTAGTGATATACTAGCAGTCCAGAAGAAGGCATTAGTTTTAGAGTATTTAGAATAATAAACTTCAATGCATTCATTATGTATTACAAACATGTACTGATAAAAATAATAAAGTAAAAGGTATAATAAATCTTACAAATTTATATGATTTTTGGAGTTAATACAAGGGAAAATCATCTAAGAAACAAAATAAAAACTAAAAACACAGAGAAAAACAACTAGAGAGCATCTAAATTATTTCCAGGTGGCTAGAACCCAAGGCAAACAGTAAATCTCCTCTGGGATGGTTTGTCCTGATAAGAAGTGAGAGAAAGGTGAGGCTCCAGGTTATGGAATGCATCCTAAGCAAGGATTGCTGACAGCTACAGTGTTACTAGGCTGTTTTCTTCAATAACATAGTAACTGTAAAACATATGTAACTACTACATCTTACCATTCACCAAAGCTAAGCTATTAATTAAGCTGAGTAAGAGGTCATTTGCAAAGGAATAGAGACTGTACTGATGATTGTCCCTCACTTGACATTTTCAGAAACAGGTGCCGCCCCTCCCAAAAAAAGGACTGAGGGAAGCTGAAGAAGGTTAAAACCTATGTCGTGTGCTGGGCGTGGTGGTGCACGCCTGTATTCTCAGAACTCTGGGAGGCTGAGGCAGGAGGATTTTGCTTTTGAGCCTAGCCTGGGCAACTCAGTGACTTTAACGAGATCTTGTCTTTAAAAATTTTAAAAAGCTTGGGATGTAGTTCAGTGCAAAGGCACTGGGTTCAACATCCAGCACTACAAAAACAAACAAATAAACCTATTTACTTACAGGTATATGTGTGTGTGTGTGTGTGTGTGTGTGTGTGTGTGTGTGTGTACATGAGCACACACCACCGAGTGGGGATTGAAATCTATTTCAGTTCATAGGTGAACAACCAAAATGCGAATGATAAAACTTGAATATAAGTAGCCTCAGGTAGATTCTGCATTCTCCCCAGGAAAATGTGTCATACATAAACCAATAATTTAACTGGCCTTCCTGGATTAAGAAAGCTATTACTGGCCAGTTGGGAGCAGTGGGCATAGCCAAAACTGGAGCCTTTTCACCTACCAGTAAGATACTGGTTTGACTATCCAACATGAATTAACTCACTCATCTTCACCTCAAGCCAATGAAATCCTATTTTTTTTCAGTTTTCAGGGAATTATCTTTGTATTCTTTTTATTAATACACGTTTTCAGTACATAGAGAAAGATCCATACTTTTAATTTCCCCTGCTTAACTGTCAAAGGGAAAGATATAGAATAGGAGTAAGAAAATCTAGGATTTGAACTCAGAGTTTGAATTCAGAATTAAACCACCATAATATAGGTGGAGCCACAATAAATTCAGTCTTAAGTGGATAAAAACAGCTATTAAACATTAGTGATCTCAAATCTTTGCCAGCTATGCTTTATGAATACATAAAGATCTCAAAGTTAATACAAAAAAAATCAAATGGCCCAGCCAAATAGGCAAATGGACTGAATGGACACTTCTCAAAAGAAATACAAAAGCCTAGTAAGTACATAGAAAAATATTCAACATCTTTAAAGCCACTAGGGAAATGTAAATCAAAACTATGTTGTGGCTGGATCTTATCTTAGTCAACATGGTTATCATCAAGAGTACAAAAAATGCTAAGTACTGACTAAGATGTAGGAAAAAAGAACCCTTCTACACTACCTGTGAGAATGTAAATTAATATGGCCACTTTGGAAATCAATATGGAAGTTTTCAAAATAATCAAAAGTAGAACTACCATTTGATACAGCTATATTACTTAATATACGCCTGAAGAAATTAAAGTCATAATACCATAGGGATACTGGAACACCCATTTTTTATTGCAGCAGAAGACCCAGTACAATAGCTAAGACATGGAACCAACCTAGGTGAGTGGATAAGGAAAATGTGGTATATTTACAAAATGCAAGGCAAGGCGCGGTGGCTCATGCCTGTAATCCCAGCATTCAGGAGTCTGAGGCAGGAGGATCACTGAGAGTTCAAGGCCAGCTTGGGCTACAGTGTTGAGCTCAAGGCGGCCTGAACTGCATAGTGAGACCCTATCTCAAAAAAAGAACAGCCGGGGATATAGCTCAGTGGCATAAGTGCCTGCCTGGCAAGCACAAGGTCGAGTTCGATTCCCAGAACAAAAATAAAAGACCAAAAAACAAAAACAAAACGGAATATGACCCAACTATACAGAAATAAAATTTACAGCTGGGTGTGGTGGCGTACTCTTGTAATTCCAGCACTCAGGTGGCTGAGGTAGGAGGATGCTTGCAAGTCTGAGACTAGCCTGGGCTACAAAGTGAATTCAAAGCCAGCCTGAACAGCATAGTGAGATCCTGTCTCAAAAAGACAAAAATTTTGTCATTTGCAGAAAAATGGATGTATCTGGACATCATGTTGAGTTAAATAAGCCAGACTCAGAAAGACAAATATCACGTGATCTCCCTAATCTGTGGAATTGTATAAAGATGACAAGAAAGTAGATGGAAGACTATATTAGACTAAGGAAGGGAAGCAGGAGGGGGAGAGGACATAAAATGGTGAATAGCAGGCAAGAATATAATCAAAATACGTTATATGCACACTTCAAACCCTGTCCAAAATGTGAAACTTGTGGGGAGGATGAAGTAAGAGAAATGAGAGAGAAAAAGGATTAAAGTCATTATGAACATGTACCAGTCTGCCAAAATAAAATTCATTAATCTGTATAACCAATATGTAATAACAAAGAGTAGAAAAAAATGCATGGTAAAAGATTGGGGGGAAAAAGGATCCTACCCATACTTTGTAACCCTAGGAAAGACTTTAAACTGTTATGTAAAAACATCTTTGTGATACAAACCGAAAATAGGGAAAATAAACCTGGAAAAAATATTTGAGGCCCCAAAATTGAAATCTAAATCAGTTTCTTTTTATTTAAACTAGCCAGTCTTGGAAGAATTCAGTCACTGAAAACTACAGCAGTATTTCTTTACCCAGAATTCAAGGAGCTGTAACTAATTCAAAGAACCATGACTTTAATTTCTTTCTGTACTAGATGTGTTTCCCATATATAGCATACAGTTGGATTTTGGTTTTGATCCATCCTACTAATCTGTCTTTTGATTAGTGAACTGAGTCCATCCACATTAATAGTTGTGGCTGTTTTGCTTTCTTGCACTTCTACTTAATTGCTACACCTACCTGATGCATTCATTCTACCGGACCTCTTGACATTGTTAGCTTTATCGTCTCTGAATTTTGTCTATTTTTTCACAGAGTAAGAAGAGTTCTTTTTATATTTTCTTCATTAATATATTTTTGTATTACATTAAAAGGGTTGAAAAATCAAAACTAAAGCTTGGTAAAGCTAATTTCATAAAGAAAAAAATCTTTTGTGTTCCAAAGAAAGAAAAATGATTATTAATATTATTAATAAAATTGTTATTAAGGCCAAACATGCTTACAGTTTGTTTGTTTGTTTGTTTGTTTGACATCTATGGCTTCTTTTGCTCATTCTTTGAAACAAAACTCAGTTCTAGGAAATTTTGAGTTCAAGGTTCCTCCAGACCTCTCAATAACTAACAAGACAGGTTAATCATCAGTCTGCATTAACCAGTATGTTAGAAAAATATGGCCAGGAAAAGGATGACCAATGTTAAAGTTTTAACATTCTACATAAAGAGTTACTTATGTGAGGAACTGGGTATGGTGATGCATGCTCTTATTCACAGCACTTGAGAGGCTGAGGCAGGGAATGCTGTGAGTTCCGGGCCTGCCTGGGCTACATAAGGAGTTGAAGGAGTGCATAAACTACAGAGCGAGACCCTGATGCAAAAACCAAAACCAGAATAACACACAAAAAAGGAGTTGTGTTACAGGGAATCTAACATCTTAGAAAAACATTTGCAATACCATTTGAAAAAGGACAGTTAAGAGTGGTGGCATATGCCTATAATCCCAGCACTCTGGAGGCTAAGGCAGGAGGCTGACGAAGAATGTTGCCATAAGTGAGGCCAGCCTAGACTACACAATGAGTTCAAGGCTAGCCTAGACTGCATAGTAAGACTCTGTCTCAAAAAACCAAGGAAAAAAACAATAAATTATTTTCATGGTAGTTTTCCTTAACCACTAAGTCTTCAAGCAGTCACTCTTGCATCACTGATTTAGTCCCTAATATGAATGTTATTTTTATGTTAAAGCATAAACTGTACTCTACAAAAAGCTACCAGAATGAGGGTCATAATGCCCAGGCTGGTCATGATAGTACTCTAGAATGCAGTGGTCAGGGACTCAACCTAGTCAATAAGGGGAATACCTTTGGGCAATCCTAGTTGAGCCAAAGCACTTCACTGGTAGCATCAATAAAAGGAATATACATTAATATCAAGCCTTCGCTCATCCTACATTTGAAATAGGTGGGTAGTTTTGTGCTTCTTGTAGTTTAGTATAGGCTTAATTTTCAAACCATTTTGATTAATACCTAAAAGACATCAGGGTATGAAGACCACTAATAAAAGCTGAATGTGGAAGACAAAGGCTTAACAAATAGTTGGATGCAGGAAACCCTTTAAAATCAGTTATGAAGACAATGCTAAAAGGAAAAATATCAGCGAGTCAAGGATAACTAAAGAGAGGGAAATGAAACAAAAGGCCTACTTCAGATCCAGGGCCCCAAAGCTCTTGTCAATCCACCAATGATGTCAACATAGTAAATGGCTGTATCACAGTACAGTAGCAAATACTCTTGCAGTATTTCACTTTTTTAGCAAGACTATGTGATGGACACCAGTGGTATTCTGAAATTCTCCCATCTTGCTTTCCTTGTCACTATACCAGTGGTGAGTGAATCTGTACCTAAACCATAAGCAAAGAAGGTGATACATAAAGAAAGTTTTTTAAATGGGAAATATAAACTGCTCCTTTGGATTTCCTTCTTTATAATACTGTGCATGAGTTACACAATTCAGTAAGACAGAGAAAACTGACAAGATTAGGCCTAGAGTGCCAGAAATTTACATTACAAGAGAGAGGGGAAAAAAATACAAAGGGATCACTATGAGCAGCGTGTGCCCCCTAAATTCCTCTGTTCAACTCCTATCCCCTAATTTGGTATTAGTAGATATCTAAGAGATAGTTAGGGCACAAGGGTGAGACTTTCCTTAATTGGATTAGTGTCCTTACAAAAGGATAAGATAGAGCTTATGTTCCCATTCTCTGCTCTCCACTACATGAGGATACAAACAGAAGACCCTCATCTGCAAACCAAGAAGCAGACACTCAGACACTAGGTCTGGTGGCATCTCTATTTCATATTTCTAGCTTTTAGCAGTGAGAAATAAATTTTTATTTAATAAGCCAACCAGTCTATAGTATTTTTGTTATAGTAGTGCAAACAAACTAAGGCGTGGGGGGTTCAGACCCACAGGATGTGATACAAACAATGCCAACAAAGCTCAAACACAAATCGATGTGATCTTCTGGTTCTGTTTCTAGTAACTGCACCTGAGATATAGCTTAAAATTTTCCTAAATGAAATGCAGTAAAGGCAGAATCTATCCCGATAATTAGTTGACTTTGCTTCCTAGCAAATTGCTCATGTCTCCTATACAATCCCATCTCCTTCTAGCTCCCAAGTTCCTATGAGACAAAGGCAAGCACAAGCCCTGCCTGGTTTGTCACTGTAAGCCTAGGGGTCATCACAGCACCACAAACATACAAAGCCACCTAATATTTCATTGAACTAATTCTACATTCATTCTTATAGTCAATTCTAGCCTGGCCTGGTCAACTCAGGGACTTAGAGGGAAGTCTCAAAACAAAACAAAAAAAAATTAAAAGGCTAAGTATGTAGCTCAACGTGAAGACCTTTGGTTCAATCCCCAGAACTACATAAATTAACAAACATACAGTGCTACCTCCGTTCATGAACACTTTTGTTTGAGAACAATTTAGTTTGCAAACAGCAAAGTTTGGCAAAACATTTTATGTGCAAACTCTGCATCAGGTGATGAACACAACTGCAGCCATCTTTCCCACCCAAACACCAATGTGGCCATCTTTTCCAGAATCATGGAACAAAGTAAGTCTGTAAATGGAGGTACCACTACATTTAGGTTTAAATGGTAGTTGCCCTTCCTGATTCATTTTTCTTTGGCTTTATACATTACTGTTCTTTCACTGCTTACACATCCTGGATAACACAAGGACCCCAAAACACGAACTTCAGCCAGGCATGGTGGCGCATGCCTGTACTCCCAGGGTTTTTTGAGATTACATAATTTGGATAAAACATTTACTATAACCCCACAACAGTTAGTACATAATCAGCATTGTCACTGCCAGTTCAACTAAAACTAGCAAGTCAGCAGCTGAGTATGTGTCTTGGTTACTTTTCTCTCATTGCTGAGACAAAATACCCAATGCCCAAAATGAAGGAAGGAAAGGTTTATTTAGCTTACAGTTTGTGGAGGCTTCAGTCCATATTTGGCTGGTTCTGAGGCAGAGTGGCACATGGCAGAGGGCAAACGTTCATGGCAGCACAGCACAACAAAACAACCAGCAAAAGGGCAGAACGGCTGCAAGCAGCCTCTTTCCTTCCCTTACCTTGTAAACAGCCTACCCCCACCCAGGGG
>PVLD010035068.1:0-12113 GCA_004027595.1 Dinomys branickii | reverse complement strand
CTGTCAGGTATTTTGTTTGTAGCAACAGAAAACAGACTCAGACAGGAATATTCTCTTCTATAACCAGAATATAAATATCAACTTCAGTACATTTATCATTGATATGATACTTGTTTTGTTTTGTTTTAAGATAGGGTCTTGTTCTCTAGTTGAGGCTGGCCCTGGACTGACTGTGTACCCCAGGCTGGTGTTGAACTCACGGTGATCCTCCTGCTTCAGCCGGAATTACAGGCGTTATAGTGCTGGAATTATAGGCATGTGCCACCACATTTGGCTTCTTTTTGTTTTTGCAGTGAGGTCTTGCTGAGCTGCCCAGGCTGGCCTTGAACTCATGAATTTGTGCGCACCTCCCATCTCAGCCTCCTGAGTAACTGGGACTGTAGGTGCAGGGCACCACCCCTGCTTCCTTAATGTAGTGTTTTGATTTTCGCATTCTCATTTGTCGGTTGACTCAGTTACGTCCTTTACGGCACTTTCGTTTCCTCTGGTAAAGGATTCAGTCTAATATTACAGAATTGCTTTCAGTTGTCGTGTCCATTGTTCTGCATTCTGGAAAGGTCAATTCCGTGGTCTGTCTTTATGATACTGACAACGTTGAAAATTAGGAAAATGCAGCCTCCTCACCTTTCAGCGGAGCATTTCCCAGGCTAAACATGTCTGGGGTTTCTTCCTGATCAGAGGCGTGCTCTCCACCCTTCTGAGTGCTGTGCGTACAACTTCACAAGTGGCACATCACCTCTGAGGGGAGCTCCCATCGGTCAAACCTGCTATGATCTGAGCTCTGACACGGTTAAGAATAATCATGAATGTAGTCCATTGAGAAAGTAGGAGCTCATGTGGTTATGCTAATAATATACATACATACATACGTACATACAAAGAGAAGATGCTTTCTTACAGATAGCACATTGTATCTGAGACCCTTGATGCCTATGCAGTCCTCATTGATGGTGTCAGATCCGATGATCTGTGCAAGGTGTTGTCTGGCTTTGCCACGGTATCATGCCCGCTTTTCCGTTTGGGAGCTATGGGGAGATACTTTAAGATATGTAATATGCCGCACTTTGTAGATTTAGAATAAGCTGATGATCTTGGCTGTCCCAATCTTGCCAGTTTCGAAATGATTTTCTATCTTCAGTACTCTGCATCTCAGTCAGTGCCCAGCAGTAAGAAAGAACCGTTTCTTGCTATGTGTGTATGAGTATCATCAGTACAACCACATGGGTTCCTATTTCTCAACAGATTATAGTCATTATTCTAACTGTTTCAGTGCTCAGATCAACGAAATCTAACCGGCGAGAGCCCCTCAGCCTGGCGTTGGCCCTCATCACGTGTCAGCCTCTTCTTCTTCCCTATCTTCCCCCCTGTTCTCTCCTTCCCTCCTCCTTGCTCTTTCTGGGGCCGCTTACTTCCTGGCACGTCCAAATGTCTCCGTTCAGCCCGTACCTGCCTTGCCCCAGTTCTGGCATCAATCATTCCTTCTAGAACCCCAGGTTTCTTCCTTCCCAGAATAGCAACAAAGACCCAGATCTGAGCTGAGTTTCTTTGATGTTACCGGACCATCTTTGCTCACAGCCTTTTTCACTGGACAGAGTGCAGAAGCCTTTTTCTCAACAGCAGTGGTCTTCCCCGGTGTGTGGGTCACCCCTGCCTACTTCGGATCCTTCCATCTCCTTGACCTCCTGTGTGTAACTGCAGTGTGCTTTGATTCTACCTATTGCCTTCATTCTTTTCTTGCTACTGCAATTTACAGATCCAGAATAGCTTTTCTGTTATTCTTTGTGTGTGTGTGTGTGTGTGTGTGTGTGTGTGTGTGTGTGCGTGCACGTGCACGTGTGTGTGTATTTAGACCGTGATTTGTCCTATTTTACATTCTCACTTTTCCAGTTCAGACTGGAAGCTGCAATGCCATTTAGATACTCACATTCCCCATCTGCTTTAGTAGTTTCTTTCTGTTCTGACTGTGTGGACTAGACCCCTTTATTTTGTCTTTGTTTGAAATGTGTTCATTAATTCACTCATTCAACTCTTCATCAGGCTTGTGCTTGGTATTCCAGATACGTTAATGGGGTGAGAGACAGACACCTCCTGTCATAGTAGTTCTAATTAAAGTCCATGCCACCACAATGTTAGTATTGTTTTTACCCAGTGATATTTATTATACTCTTCTACTTTTTGCATATTCTTGAACAATTTCATAATAAAAGTTAAATTTTAAAACACACAAAGTGCCAAGAAGGCATCCTGCAGCTTCTCTTCAATTTGTCATCAGAATCTTTTGCTGAGTAACATGTTTCTCAGCATTGATCTAAAAGCCAATTAGAGATGCTCTTGTGGTGCACGTTATTCTTGTTTTACAGAGAACTTACGTAGAGCTTTTATTTGTTCTACACAAACACACGACTATTTAATGAATGGACTCTGTGGCTACACACCCTCAAATAGATAACAACAACCGTCACCTTTCAAAAGCTTTTAAACTTCATGTCTCCTGTGACCTGGACTGAGACTGCCCCTCCAACCTCGTGTGCTCACAGGTGAGGCTTGGGGAAGGTAATTGAGTTTGGGGGGCCATATGACTTGCTGTTCGGAGTGGGGTCTTGTCGGGAGCTATGTGTCACAGGGTTGTGGCCCAGAGGGGTGCATCTCTTTTCCGGCTCCTCACTTCTCTCTGCTGCCACAGTGTGAGCCACTCTCCTCCACAAGGCCCCTCTGCCATGCCATGCCTGGGGGCCAGCTGACTGTGGACTGTAAACATGAGCCAAAGTAAACTTTTCGTCCTTTAAGTTTGGGTGCTGGGTTTGTAACAATATCCATGGTGTGTTATTTATGCATCTATGATGTATTTATGTATTTATGGAAAGCTGGGTTTGGTGCCGGGTGTAGTGGACCCCTAAGTGTGCGACGTCCTAAGCAACTGCCCACTTATTTTGGAGTGGCTGGCCCCTCTGTGTGCCGGTGACCTGAGCCTCAGCGGTACATCTCTACAGTGTATCCACCTCGGAAACTGAGCTATCTACAGGAGTTCCAGCCTCAGATCTCGTGCCCGCGTCCTTCTGCCCACGGCGCTGTTCCTGCCATTCTTGCTTGGGTCACTCATTCAAATGAAACTCATGTGACTCTCAACAAAACAATGTGCCAAATGTTCAAATTAGTTTCCCTCTGAGGCAACTCTCATTTAGGGTATTAATTTGCATAGTAAATATTTTCTTTTTTTATAGTTCCAAGGAAAACAGCCCAATCAACATTGGAATGATCATAAATCATTAAATCAGTGAGGTTCAAAGTATTAAACTGAAATAGTAGTTTGTCCATTCCAGGCTGATTAGTTCCAGACTTGCTGCGGTTAGGGTAGCTTTTCTCCTGGAAGGCTGCAGGGGAAAGTTCTGCATGCCAAATGAGACATATAAATGAATAATATTCTCATAAAATACTAAAATTTACTGAGGAAAAAGACATTCTTTGGACATTTAGTGTTCGCTGGATGAAGCAAGGTTTTGTCCTAGCAAGCTTATCAGTGACTAATTATAATACACTTTCTTCTAGTGCTCATTTAGTCCAAATGTAAATACTCCAAACATAATTACCCTTGGAAGGCTATTGCACCATAATGGTTGCTGCAGCCAGAGAATATTCCCAGTGGAATAATTCCAATTTTATTCATTTCTCTATTAATAGTTCTGCATATTTTTCTGCATATTACAGGTGTTCTTTGAATACTTATGTCAGATGATTTTGTTGCTCTGTAGGACTTTAAATCTTTTATACTTTAATAATAACTTGGAAAAGCCAACATTTTCCTAGTCACAAATTAATTTCTCTTGTCATAAAGCAATCAAATATCATATTTTAAAAGCAAAAAATTACTGAAGAGTATTGGTTTTAATAAAAACTAAAATTGACCCATAATTATAATTCTGTATTTTTCTTTCCTTAGTTATCTTATTATCACTAAGTTTTGAAATAACCTATAAAATGTTACAAAAATAGATGTTGTAACTTCTACCTTTAAAAAATCTTTTCTCTTTAAAAAATCTTCTGATAAAAACTCAAAAACTTTTATAAAATATTCCCATAGTTCTATAATCCAAAGACAAAGAGTTAATCTTTATACACATTTAAAATAATTTTGTATTCAAATTTATTTTTTCAACTGTTTAATATATTTGTTTGCCTTAGCATTATAAATGTGACAGGCACCCTTAAGGAAGCCAGGCCGAACCCCGGACAGCTTCAGGACCTCAATGAGCCACCGCCACCCCTCCCCCAGCAGCATGAGAGCTAGGCAGAGCCCCATACAGCTTCAGGGGCCTCAGTGGCCACTCCCTGCCCCGCCACCCTGCACCTTCATGGAAGCCAAGCTGAACCCCAGACAGCTTCAGTAGCCTGGGTGACTGCGCCCGCACCCTTACCCCACCAGGGTGGGGACTGGGCTGCAGCCAGTAGTGCAGGGTCTAGAGCCTCTGTGACCATGACCTGGCCCCACCCTTGCAGAGGACGGGCTGAACCCTGGACAACTTCAGGACCTTGGCGAGCCTTGGTGAGCCTCCGTGCCTCTCCTCCACAGTGTACGAGCCAGGCAGAGCCCTGAACAGCTTCAGGGGCCTAGGCGGCCGCTCCCTGCCCCTCCCATCCACACCCTCCCCGGAGACAAGTTTAACCCCAGACAGATTCAGCAGCCTGGGTGACTGTACCCTCACCCCTTCCCTACCTACTGGCCTGAGAATTGAGCTGGGTCCAGAACAGCTTGGGGAGCCTCAGTGACCAGAATCTGCCCACTGTCACACCCGAGTACAAGCCAGGCTGAAGCCTAGACAGCTTTGAGAACCTAGATGACCGTGACCTGCCCACACCCACACCTTCATGGAAGCAGGGCTAAACCCTGGCCAGCTTTGGGAATCCCATGTGGGAGCCAAGCTGAACCCCAGACAGCTTTCAAAGCCTTGATGACCGTGGATCCCCCTCTTGTTGACTGGTGTGGGAACCAACTGAACCCTCAAAATCTTTGGGAGCATTGGCAATCACACTACACACCCGCACACCATTGTGGGAGCAATGCTGAGCACCAGGGACATTCAGGTCCTCGCCCCACCACTCCCACAGCATGAGAGTGAGGCTGGGCTCCAGGGAACCTGTAGATCTTCCAAAATGACAAAATGAAGAAGCAAAATGCAATCTTAGACCTCTACCTGACCCAGAACAAGTCCAGGAGACATCGACACAGAAGACATTGGAAGTCACACACCTGAAATTTCTGAAATGATAGCAACTGAAGTAAAAAAACAATTCCATGAGGCCATAGAAGGCATCAGATAAGAAATAATATCTCAGGTAAAAAAAGAAATGGCAACAATCATGAAAGATTGCTCAGCACATCTGAAGAGAGATGAAAAAATAGAGAAGCAAGGGGGCTGGGGATATAGCTCAGTGGAATAAGCGCTTGCCTAGCAAGTGCAGGGTCCTGAGTTCGATCCCCAGTACCGGGAAAAAAAAAAAGATTTTAGAGAAGCAAGAAAAATGATGGAAACCTTGAGTGAACAATATAGGAAATAATTACAGTGCATGAAACAGATTCAAACATATATCCAAGAAATTAAAAATTTCATTGAAAGTTGGCAAAATTGCTTGAATGAGACTGAAGATAGACTTGGAAACCTTGAAGACAGCTTTACAGCTCCTGATCATGAAAGGAAAGATCTCTTAAAAATAACAAGGAACCAGGATATAATTCAACAGTTGCAAGATTAATAGGTGTTAACTAAATACCAAGTGTCAACATAAATAACATAAAAAGACTATTTACAGAAGTAATAGCAGAAAATTTCCCAAGATGGAAAAAGAATTGGACACACAGTAAGTAAGATATATAGAACTCCAATTACCCATAACCTAAATAAATCTACACACAGACATATAGTGATCAAGATCCCAGAAATTCAGGAAAGGAACAGAGTATTAAAAGCTGTTAGAGAAAAGAAGCAGATTACCTATAAAGGAAAGCACATTGGAATCATAGCAGATTTCTCAACACAAATCATCAAGTCAAGAAGAGCTTTGAGTGAAGTATGTCAGGTCCTGAAGGAAAACAACTTCCAACCCAGACTGATGCACCCTGCAAAATTATCCTTCAAAATTAATGGAGAAATAAAATATTTCCATGGTAAGGCATAAGGGAAGAAATCCATGAGTGCCAAAACAACTGTACAAAGAGTACTAAAAGGTATTTTAGGAAGAGATGAAGATGACTACAGTTTCAAGAACAGTGATAAAAAGGAACCACCAAGCACAGCAAGCAATTAAACAGAGGGAAAAAGGAAGAACCAACAACAGGAAAATAATATGATGAAGATAAGCCAATACATATCAGTTATAACCATCAGTGTAAATGGTCTCAATTCACCAATCAAAAGAAGCAGATTGGTAGAGTGGATTAAGAAACAAAATCCAACAATATGCTGTACATAAGAAACATATTTAACTCAAAAGGAAATTCATAGACTGAAAAAATCAAAGAATGGAAAACAATTCTCCATGTGACAGGAACCCAGAAAAAAGTGCATGTAGCTATTCTGTTTGCAGACGTTGCCAACTTCAAACCAAAAATGATCAAAAGAGATAAAAATTGTCACGACATATTTGTTAGGGGAAAACTTCAAGAGGAAGAGATAACAATCATATCCACCAAATACAGGAATACCCAAATATATGACAAATTTTAACAGACATGAAAAATGAAATAAGCAATAACACAATTATAGCAGGGGACCTTAACACCCAATTATCACGAAGAAACAGATCAACTAGACAACACTTCAGCAAAGAAGTAGGAGAACTAAACCAAACTTGTGAACAAATGGATTTAATAGACCTTCATAGTGTTCCATGCAACAATGTCAGAATACATATTCTTCTCAGCTGTATACGGGATGTTCTCTAAAGTAGACCATTCACTAGCACATAGAACATGCTTAAGTAAGAAACGAAATTATCTCCATTTGCAGATGACAGATACTCTACGTGGAAGACTCTAAAACTCCACCAAAAGCCTCCTAGAATTAATCAACAAATTCAGTAGCATAGCTGCATACAAAGTCAGTACTCAGAAATCAATAGCATTCCTATACACAAACAACAAACACACTGAGAGAATAATTAGGGAAACCATACATTTTACAATGGCATCCAAAAGAACAGAACACATAGGAATCAATCTAACAAAAGGAGTAAAAGGTCTATACAGTGAAAATTACAACACTCTGAGAAAAGAGATTGAAGAGGATTTTTTAAAATGGAAAGATATTCCTTGTTCATGGATAGGAAGAACCAACTTTGTTAAAATGGCCATACTCCCAAAATTGTTGTGCAGATTCAAAGCAATCCCAATGAAAATACCATTGGTATACCTCACAGATCTAGAAAAACAGTTCCTGAAATTCATCTAGAACCAGAAGCATCCTAGAATAGCAAAATCAATCCTAGAAAACGAAGGAAAGGCAGAACATATCACAATCCCTGACTTAAAATTACACCACAAACTACTGTGATAAAATCAGCATGGTATTGGGAAAAAAAAACCAGACCTGAAGATCAGTCGAACAGACTAGAAGATGCAGCCACAACCACAAACACACTCAGGCACCTTATATTTCACAAGGGGGCCAAAAATGTTCAATGGAAGAAAGATAGCATCTTTAATAAATGGTGATGGAAAAACTGACTTTCCACATGCCTAATACTAAAACTAGACCCATGTGGATCACCATGCACCAAACTAAAATCAAAATGCCTTAAAAATATAAATATTAAAACAGAAATACTAAATCTATTAGAAGAGAAAGTAGATAGAAATCTTGGACACATAAGGGTAGGGAGAGAATTTGTGAACAAAAATCAAACTGCATAGGAAATACTTCAAAGAATCAACAACTGGGACCTCACTGAAAAGTTTTTGCACATCAAAAGAAATCACCAACAGGGTGAAAAGAAAACCCATGAATTGGGAAAAATTTTCACCAATTGTCCCTCAAAGGACTCCTATCTGGAACATATTAAGAATTTTTAAAAATCAGGCCCCCAAAATTCAAAGACCCAATCCAAAAATGGGCATCTGAGATAAATACACACTTTTCAGGTAAAGAAATATGAATGGCAAATAAATATATGAGAAAATGTTGACCATTATTAGTCATTCAAGAAATGCAATTTAAAACAACACTGAGATTCCATCTCACCCTAGTAAGAATGGCTATCATCAAGAAATCGGCCAATAACAAATGGTGGAGGGGCTGTGGGGAAAAAGAAACTCTTCTCCACCATTTGTGGGAGTGTACACTGGTGAAACCACTGTGGAAATCAGTCTGGAGATTCCTCAGTAAACTAGGAGTAGAGATCCCATTCAAGCCAGCTGTTCCCCTTTTGGATATTTTTGCAGAAGAACTGAAAACATCATACCACAGTGATATATGTGCACTTGTGTTTATAGCAGTGCAATTTGTCATAGCTAAATCTTTGAAACAACTGAAATGTCCATCAACTGAGGAATGGATAAAAAGATGTGGTATTTTTGTACAATGGAGTATTAGTCAGATTAAAGAAAGATAAACTTGAGGCTTTTATAGGTAAATTGGATGCAACTAGAGCCCATATTCATAAGTGAAATAAATCACACTCACATGTGTAAGTATCATATTGCCTCCCTAGTGTAAGAACCTGGAAGAGTAAATAAAATCTGAAAGGTACAGTAGATATTATGAAAGAGAATGAAACTGCTCAAATAGGAAAGATCAACTGAGATGAGGGAAAAGAGAAAAAAGAAGAAGGGAAAATATGTACATACACAAGATAGCTAAGGTAATCGTGTTACTAATTTGTATTGGTTCATTGAAAGGAACAGTTAATGTGTAATTATTTGATCAGTCTTACATGCCTATATCTGGCTATCAGAGTAACCACTCTGAAGATGACAATGTGTAATATAACAACCATTGTTGATTTCTTGTCACCTTGCTTTGAATTTCTGTATCATTTTATTGTTTTTGTGTTGTTTTGTTTGTGTCTTTGTTTACACTATTTTGTTTTTGTTATTTTTTCTTTAAAATAAGAAAAAGAAAAAACTACATCTGTACATACAATGATAGCTGGGATAAGTGTATTGCTGATGTCCATTGGTTTGTGGAAAGAAACAGTTAATGCTTAATTTTTTTCTCTTGACTAGTTTTGCATGCTTCTATCTGGTATTCTAAACAACTAATTTGAAGACAATATACACTATAACAACCATTGCTGAGTTCCCACCATCTTCTTTAATGAAGTTCTGTATCATTTGTAATGTTTTTATTACTTGTTATTGTCTTTGTTTCATCAGTCTTGCATTCATACATATGGTAATCTGAGCACCTTCGTTGAAGATAACAATGTGTAATATAACAATCATGGTTAATTCCTGTCATCTTGTTTTGAAATCCTGTATTGCGTTTGTTGTTGTGTTGTTTTTGTCTTCATTGTTGTTATTTTGTTATTTTTTCTCTCTAAAATAAAAAAAGTTTTAACTGCTGCTGTGCCAAAAATGTGATCACCCTTAAAACACATAAACAACCTAAGGAAAATAGATACAGTAAATATTATAAAATATCAGCCTAAAAAATTGATTATTGATAATAAAGAATTTGCACTAAACATACTAACAAAAGCTATAAAGAGACAATAGCCCAGATAGAAAATAATGCATGTTAACAAGAGCAGAAACATCTGTCATTAGTTTAAGAAACATCATTATATCCTGTGAAAAGTTATTAGAACTAAAGTATTCAATACCCAGTGATTCCTCTTTTATATCTTCATTTCATATTTCAGGAATAAAAGTGCTAAATCCTGGCAAAGTTGTGTAAAAAAAATGTGCTTTTATACTCTTTGCTTATATAAATTGGTATAAGCATTCTTCTTAGTAATATGTCACAAAATCTTAAAATCATTGTGTCCCTTAGCCCAGTAATTTCATACTTAGAATTATGTGTTTGAAAAAAATTGGTGGGAGGGGGGTTGGGTATATAGCTCAGTGGCACAAGCACCTGGCTGGCAGGTGCAAGGTCCTGAGTTTGATTTCTAGTACCAAACCCCCCCCCAAAATTAGAAAAAACAGTTTTTAAATTGCAAAACCAAAAAATTCTCTCAAAGTTATTCATAAAAGAAAACAAAATGTTGCATGATTGTAATGTAGCTAACTATATTATGGATATGGTTAAATTAAATAGATCATTTTGAAATGTCTAAATTAGTGTTTTTAAAAATGTTAATTCACCTATAAATCAATTTGAGGTTATTTGGGCCCTTTAAATTGTTCGGCTTTTCTTTTCTAGGGACATGATATATTTTTACTTTTTCTTTATGTAAGTTGCCAAATTTCTTGGAAAAGAAATTTTCATTAACTAGATTCTGTTAAATGTAAATAACTATTTTCACTAATAATATTTGGTTATATAATCATATCAATCACATCTCTAGCCAGATAGGGCCACATATATAATAATAATATAGTACCTGCATCTATTGTCCAGGAGCTTACTAAAAAAGAATCTAATTTAATTTTCAATCTAATCCTTGGAAGCACATGTTATGTTTCCTATCGTATAGATAAGAAAATTAAAATTTGGGGACTTTGGGTAACTTGTATGAATTTGCAACTTCTGAGTAACTGACCCAGTCCCTCTGACTTCTGATTTCACGTCTCATGCTTTTAACCAGACCAATTTGAAACATGCAAAATATTATATTTTATATTTTAATTTATATTCCAAAGGCTAAAATTTAAGATTTAGAGAAAAGTATATTTGAATTTCTAATTTCAAATCAGTAGTCTTTATTTTCTCTTTCAGACTTCCCAATAAAAATTCTATTGAATTTCAAAGAACTCTCCAGAAACAAGAACTCTCCAATGACTGTCAGTAGTATTTCTCAAAAGAAGGTTGGGAAGGCTCTATTAATACTTTTGCATACATTATGTTCCTCAGCACAAGCTTTGTGATTTAGAAATTGTATCTCCCAGCCCTAGAACGTTTATAATAAAAAGCTTCCGGAGGTAACTTCTCCTCCTGCTCCTCCTCCTCCTCCTCCTGCTCCTCCTCCTCCTCCTGCTCCTCCTGCTCCTGCTCCTCTTGCTCCTGCTCCTCCTCCTCCTGCTCCTCCTCCTCCTGCTCCTGCTCCTCTTCCTCCTCCTGCTCCTCCTCCTCCTGCTCCTACTCCTCCTCCTGCTCCTGCTCCTCTTCCTCCTCCTCCTCCTCCTTCTTCTTTTTCATACATTAGATAGTCACTGTAGCGACATATTGTTAGTATATCTACAAAGGTCAAAATAGGCAAAATAAAAGGTGAAAGACGGGCCATTTGCTCTGTGAAGGTCACTGAGAACTGTACTACTGCGCTGGAGTTTCTAAATGTCTGGCCTAATTGGCTACATGCAATGCATATTTTTAATAAAAATCACAATTAAGAAATGGATGGTGATATAGGATGAGATAGCTTATAGTTAATAACTGCGATATTTCTTTAAGGTACAGAGTCCTTAAAAATGAAATCAGACTATATAATTTTTCTCAGAAAATGGTTTCTTAACAGAAATACTTTACAGAAAGAAGAAAAATCGGTCTCTCTTATACGATCAAATCATCCAGGATCTTGGTGCACTGACGATTTCTCTACAGTATGGCTTCAAGAGTCACCCTGCTTGTTTTCCTGTATAGTATTTGCTTACTGATGCAAGTCATAAAAAAGGAAGAGAAAATCCCAAACCAAAACACTCTCTGGAGTCTGGGCCCTTTTCTTCACTGGAGCCACTAGCATGGATTAGTTTTGCTGAGACGAACTCTTTCTTCCACCCTCGGTTTGTCTGGACCTGTGTGTATCCTGCTCAAAGTTGAGGGTTTCCTGCTATGTTAAAGAAGTGAATTGGGGGCCAGGGATACAGCTCAGCAGCACAGTCCCTGTCTGGCAAGTGCAGGGTCCTGAGTTCAACTTCTGGTACCAAAGGAAGGAGAGAGAGGGGGAGAGAGAGAGAGAGAGAGAGAGAGAGAGAGAGAGAGAGAGAGAGAGAGAGAGAGAGAGAGAGAGAGAGAGAGAGAGAG
>PVLD010035067.1:0-12114 GCA_004027595.1 Dinomys branickii | reverse complement strand
AGGGAGGGAGGGAGGGAGGGAGGGAGGGAGGGAGGGAGGAAGGAAGGAAGGAAGGAAGGAAGGAAGGAAGGAAAAAAATAAATGTGTGATGCTCCTTAGAAGTGGGAGTGCTGAGTCAAAAGATAGCTTATTTGGGCTGGGAGCATGGCTCGCTGGTAGAATGCTTGCCCAGAGTGCACAGGTCCTGGGTTCGATTCCTAGCAAGAAGAAGGGGAAGGGAAGGAGGAAGCGGGGAAGGAGGGGCAGGTGAAAGATAAGCACATTTAATGTTTGTTACATGTGTGGGGCCAGATTGCCTTCCCAAAACGCAGTAATAATTTACATTCGCATTAGATATGTTTTTCATTAATCCTCCCACTGGAAATTGAAGGTTCTTTAATGTAAAATGAGGGCATTCATCATCTGTATCTGGTTCCCTAGTTAAAGTACTTTTCATTTCAATTCAACAAGTATTTTTTGAAGATCTGCTGTGTGCCTGGCCCTGTGAATAATGTAGCTATCCCCCCTCATGAGAAGGTGGAGTTACGGTGTGGTGCAGATTGCAGATAAGGAAGCCCTGGAGCCTAGTGTGCTAAAGGCTGTAAACAGGGAAACCCAGGACCTCAAGGTAGGGCATTGGCTTCATGTAACGGTGTGAATCAGCTCGGTGGGTCTGTTCTCCCAATGATCAGGACAAGGATGCCAGTGTTTTCATTGGCAGGAAAACTTCCATACTGACACAGAAGTTAATATCTTTCTTTGTGTGCTTAGAGGAGACTTGAAGACTCAGGTTTCACCCATCTTGCCTGTCGGGCAGTGAACAGTGAGGTGAAGTGTGGGGGCCTCTGTTGCTGTGTCCCAGGTACACAGACCAGAGTGGGGAAGAGGAGGAAGACTATGAGAGCGAGGAGCAGCTGCAGCACCGCATCCTGACAGCAGCCCTGGAGTTTGTACCCGCCCATGGCTGGACAGCAGAGGCCATTGCCCAGGGAGCCCAGGTGTGTATAGGTGCGGTGGAGCAGCCTGACCAGTGTCAGCCGGAGTCAGACCATGCAGAGTGCCTCATGCCTTCTTCCAGCTGGTTCAGAGGGGTCCCAACAGGACTGTCTGGTTTTGTTTGGTGTTTAGGGGTTTTTTTTGGGGGGGGTGGACAATAGGGTAGAAATGGGATTATTTTTAATTATAAAAGTTTTTTTTTTTTTTTGAGGCACTGTGTAGTCCAGGCTGTCCTTGAACTCACTGTGTATCCCAGATTCCAGGCTGATGTGAAACTTATGCGTGACAGTGCTCCTGCCTCAGCCTCTCGAGTGCTGGCATTACAGGTGTGCACTACCACACCTGGCAGGAACTATGTTCTCTAAGACAGCCTTAGCCAAGAAATAGCTGTGTTCAAAATGACCATATTTCAGCCCGGGCTGTATATTGAGTTCAAGGGTAGCCTGAACTAGATACTGAGACCCTGTCTAAAAAAAACATGTACATCATAGAACTAATGAGATGTGATATTTGAAAACCCCCAAGAGGATCTCACTTGAGACCAACACTGTATTTCTCTCACTAAGTTTGACAGTTTTTGATCCTTCATTGCAACAGACTGTGGCTGTAGATGAAGCGACAGGCTCTGGTTTAGGCCGCATGTACAGAGTCATCCAGATACCATCTGAGAACAGCCCGGGAGAAGGATAGTCACATCTCATCCCCAGCTTGCTGCAGGGACTAATCAAACATATACTACATATACTTCTAGAATGTGACACGTGCTATCAAGAAGAGGTGCTATCAGGACATACAGTAGAGCGACCTGATCTGAAAAGGCTGTGAACTGAGGGATGAGTTGGCTTTATCTGGCTTGGGCAGGGACCCGGGGGATTGACAAGTCCAGATAGAGAAGCCACATGAGCAAACTGAAGAGAAGCATGTGGTGTTAGGAGAACTGAAGGAAACCATCAAGCACAGTGAAGGAAGAGAGACTTGAGATGAGTAAGACTGGAGAAAGCCTGTGGCACTTTGACAATTCTTTCAAATCTGACAACGCGCTAAAGGTTGGGGATGTAGGCTTCCGTTCTAAGACTAATCAAAGATACCGAGTTGAGTTTCCATTTCACAGCGTTGCTGAGTGAGTGGGATTGGATGGAGTCAGAGAATCTTTGGGGACTGCCACAGTCCTCCAGGAGAGATGAGGCTGTCTGGCTTAGAGTGATGCACTGCAGTAGAGACAAGGGCTTGGTTTGGTGGAAACATTGAACATGGGACAAGATGTGACAGGATGGCAGAGTTGCCAGTTTACACATGTGGGTTCATGGTAGTGATGTTTTCAAGAGTAGGCACAGTGGAAAAGGGCCAGGTTTGGGGATGGATATCACAGGATGAAAAGAATAAGATACTGTAGAGGAAGCAACTGCAGGCAGCAGCTCCAGCCAAGGCTGAGGGACCAAAAGGAAGAGTAGGAATAAAGTAAGTCCTTAACTCACAGGCAAGTTCCGTTCGTTCCATTGTTCTTAGGTCAGATTTGGATTTGTTCATAAGCTGACAGTGAGTCTTCCACAGTACACCTGTGCCAGTTCGCGACTCAAATATTTGTAAATCGAGGACTTACAGTATTCAAACTGGGTGCTGGAAGGAGAGCCTCAAGAAGGGAAATCTCAGGTCTATGAAGAGGAGACACTGCTGAGCTGGCACTGGAGTCTGTGTTCGGAGGGAGGGTCCTTTGGGGCTGCCACCTAGCCTGGGAGGGAGAGCTAGGAGCGTGAGGAGAGGGCGGTATAGGTTGAGTCAGTTCTGCTGGTGTTGGGAAAGCTGGAGACTGGGTCACTGGGATGCTGCTCCCACGAACTTCAGCTGGCAACAGGAAGGAGCCAGTTCCATCTTCCTCCTCTGCGGGACTCTGGGACCCTATGGCAGATCTTATCAGGGTGCCAGAAGTGAGCTTTGCGGAGTCCCGGTCCCTGCATCACAGACTAAGCCTGGAAAGATAGGTTTGGAACTGACATTGGCTTCCTAACTGGTCCAGGAGTAGGTATATTCTTGAGATTCTTTTTACACCCTTATCAAGGGCATCTAACCTTGTGGATAAGAGCTTGAACCCCCAAATTCCTCACTTATAAAGTGATATAATACCTGCCCCACACAGCTGTTGTGACGATGCCGGTGCTAACAGAGTGCCTGCATGTAGTAAGCACACCCTCACCATTAGTGTTGATCCTGTAGCTAGTTCTGCCAACTTGTGCTCTATAAAATCTACATGCTTTTCCAAAAGAGGGGTAGTTTCTCCTCCTAGCAGTAGGAATGAGCATTTAATATGTTTGTGTTCCTTTTCTGCTGCTGTCAGAAGCTTCTCACCAATCCTCAGTGACTGCTGTGGATCAGGACTAGCAGAAGCTTTCTGTGTTCTGTTAACTCCTTGACAACTCAATAAGAAAGTTTTGTTCTGAACACTGACAGATCTGATGTCCAAGAAATCCAGGTGAAGCGAGTGGGCTAGGCAGAGAGTTCTGAGTGCTCTCCCCAGGCCCAAGGCGGTACTGGGGCTATTGCTTACCCATGGTAGAAAGGGGATGTTTGGGTTCATGTAATGGCAGGAAAGTCTGGAAGTAACTCTGACTCAGTCCTAGATTGTGTTGCTGCTGTCTGTACCACTTCTCTTTGCTTTCCTCTCCAAGCTTTGTCTCAATGTACACTTCCTGTGCACAACTAAAAATAGCACAGCAGCCCAGCAGAAAGAGGACTTTCCTTTCAGTGCTAGCAAGAGTCCCAAGGTATACTTCTAAGAGCTCACTTGGTCATGTGCTCACTCCAGAGCTAGTCATTCCCCTCCAGTCGTGCAAGCCTGGAGCCCATGCTTTGCCCACACACTGTGGGTCTTGGTGGATGTTGGAGGGACTGGGGTCAGCTTCACCAGAGTCAGAGGGGCTGGAGTGAAAAGTGGGGGACTGGGGAAAAGTTGCACCCCTGCTACTGGAGGAGGCGTGTTGATGACTGGCGACAAACATCTACAACCCCTGCCCATCAGTTTTCTGTTTTGTTTTGTTTTTCCCTTGCTGTAGTTGCTGGGTCTCTCCAGTGCAGCAGCCAGCATGTTTGGGAACGACGGCAGTGAGCTGATACTGCATTTTGTAACCCAGTGCAACACTCGGCTTTCCCACATTCTACAAGAGGAGCAGAAGCTGGTGCAGCTTGGCCAGGCAGAGTAAGTCCTGTCACTCAGGGTGGCTGCTGAGGAAGGGGGACTCTGATCACAACAGCTGACCCCAGAAAAGCAACCCAAAAAGAGCCAAAAGTAAGTAGCACTAACAACCTTGCTGCTTGGAAGGGACCCAGGAGCCGGTACGGCAACTTCAGTGAGGTCAGTGTCGGGAGCCAGTGAGACCTGCCTCCTGAGGTTGAGTGAGCAGTGCCGCACTGCGCCCCTGCTTTTGACCCAGAGACACTCTGTTTTCTTTTCCCTCTTCCAGGAAGAGGAAGACAGACCAGTTCCTGAGGGATGCAGTGGAAACCAGACTGAGAATGCTGATCCCGTACATTGAACACTGGCCCCGGGTACAGAGTCCATATCCAGGCCCCAAAGCACCAGCGATAGAATATTTCTCATTCTCAGCGTCTTCCGCTCAGAGGACTTGGCACACTGTTGAGAGCTTAGCTCTTTATTCTCCTCCATGAGCCCAGGAACATGTGGTGTGATTGGCAGAGCTGGGTTTCAGGCTTGGGCATGCAAAGAGGGCAACTCTAAGCTGTGTCTCAGTTCCTGGACGTGAGTGGCTGTGCATCTCGGAGGAGGGTCCAGGGCCCTGAGTGTGCCACTAGATCCTCCACAAGGAAGAGTCCCTAGAAGAGGTTAAAATAGGCAGAAGATTTTATGCCTATCTTCAGTAACAGCTCTGTACCAGCTGGGTGTAGTGGCACACACCACACCTGTAATCCCACCTGTAACACCTGGGAGGCTGAGGCACAGGATCACCACAATTTCAAAGTCAATTTGAATTATATAGTGAGACTCTGCCCCTCTTCGAATAATAGTAATAGCCCTGTACTCTTTCAGATCTTGAGGACTGGGACTTCTTATCAAGTTGTCATTGTGATCCTTGGATAAAGGAGTATTCATTCCATGTTTTTTTTTTCCAACTTTTCTGAGGGTTTCTTTTTTCCATATCAAAGCATGTCACAGTGTGAGCCATTCTTTGATGGTTTTTTTGTTTGTTTGAGGTTTTTTGTCTTTTTGAGATAAGGTCTCACTGTGCACTTCAGGGTGGCTTTGAGCTCACTTTGTAGCCCACGGTGGTCTCAAACTCGCAACAATCTTCCTGTCTCAGTCTCCCCAGTGCTAGGATGCACCACCACACCCAGTATGCACCACAGGCATGCACCACCACACCCAGCATCCATTCCTTGAATTCAGAGTCAAAATGTGTCAGAAATGAGAGGGATTGAAGCATTCAGTATCTTCAATCCAGCTGGAAGACTCCCTTGAGCTTGTAATTTCAGTCTTCTGGTTGACAGATACCTGAGCCCCTATAGTGTGCTTGGCCCCAGCTGGGTGTGAGGGGAATACAGCATGAGTCAGTCGTGCCTCCTGCAGTTGAACCCCTGGAAGCATACACATCAGGCCTTCACTGCCTTGTTGATTCATGATTCGTGCAGTTTCCTTGTGAGCTGCTTCACCAAGAGAACTTCCAGCCAATCCAGCTCCCCAGGCAACAGCTCCTAGATTTTAGCACTTGTAAAGTGATACAACTTGGACTTAGCAGGCTGGGTGGCGCTGTGTCTGCTAATAGAGTGGTCTGGTTCATGTCGTTGCTAGTAAAACTGAAGGATTTTTGCTTTCAGGAAATAGATGTCAACTTGAACTGAGCAAAAGAATGGGGAGGAATTTACTGTGATACCGAGGTGGTGCTTCCTGGGCAGGATTGCTGCTGCGCCCTGGGGGTGGCCTTGTGTGTGATCCTAGAAGCCACCCTATACTCCCCTCCCTTTTGCCTTTTCCTGCTATCTGCTTCTAACTCTGACAGTGGGGTGCCCTCACCATGCTTGCTTTCAGGACTCTAGACCAATCTGGACCCTTTGGCTGTCGGCATTCCCAATTCCAAATGTGAGGGTTGGAGAATCTGACTGGGCCAGCTTAGGATAAAAGTATGACCTGGCTCCTTTCAGCTGCAGTCAGGGTCATTAGCTGCTAGGAGTTTACACTGGGGGTGGAGACTGTGGGTCTGAGAACCAGAGCTGTACTCTAGAGCCACTTAGGTGCTGCTGCACCATGTGTGGAAATCCTCTTCCTGTTATTCTCTCCGCAGGCCCTCAGCATCCTCCTGCTCCCTCAAAACATCCCACCCAGCCTAGGCCTGCTAACCAGCATGGTGGATGAAATGTGGCATTATGCTGGGGACCAGTCCACTGACGTGAGTGTTTTCCTGCAGGCCCACTGTATATCAGGAAAGGCTTGACTTAAGCATTTCTTCAGAAATTTTGTGAAATTTCTTTGACCGTGTGTGTGTGTGTGTGTGTGTGTGTGTGTGTGTGTATACCCACATGTGTACAGTGTCATCTCAGGTCTGAGGAAGGCCCTTCAGTAAGCCAAAGTGAATCTGGGTCATCTTCACTCAGAGAGCAGCATTCTAGCCACAAGCAGTGATTATTCATTCCCACCTACAAGGATGGCATGAGGCCTCAAGAGCCCTTGTGATTGGACTACTTTTTTACTAAACGTTTTCTCATTCTCCTGAGATACACATTCTGCCGCAGAATCCCTCAGTGTTTGTCTTTCCTGAGACTGACTTTTGAAAGAAAGAATACCACAGAGACATGCATTTCTTTAAAAAGGAACTGCCTTCCCCACCCATCGTGGCCTGCTTTGCTAAGTGATCAATAAGTTCTTTTAAATAGTGTCTGAGGAAAGGATCTGACTTGTTAATGCTACCATGTTTCTGGTGGGAAATTAAAAAAACAAAGTACAACTTCATAACAAATTAAACTGTGATGGTGTTTTGTGGGATCCAAGATAAGGAGGCACACAGACACTCCCACCACACTTACAACAAAGTGCTTTAATAAGCTTCCTCCATGTGGGAATATACCACCAACAGAGATGAGAGGAAAATGCAATTAGAAAGCAAAGAAATTAAAGGAATAAAACACCAAGCAGCTGAGCTGGTCCCCTGAAGAGTCGTTTGCCAGAGCCGGGAGAGGTCACGGAGGGGCTTGAACCCTGAGCTCTGCCTGGGTGTAACTGGTCTCTGATCCTGCCTCAGCCCTCACCCTGCTCACAAGCACTCAAAAGCTTGGTTGTAACTGGCTAATTGCAACACCTCCCTGGGACTCAGATGTCCTAAGACTTGGTCTTTTTTCAAGCAGTTCCGAATGGGTTAGAGGTCCTCAGATTACTGATTCAACATCCTGATATTCAGGCCCACTGCCTGAAAATACTAGAGACTGAGCCCAGGAGCTCATGCGGTTCTGATGTCCAGCCAGGCTTTTGATATTAGTGTAGACCACTGCATGTATCTTGAGGGAAAGAAGGAATCAGAAGGGAGTTTGGGAGTCCCCAGAGTCTTGGGGAGGAATCACCTCAGGCTTCTCGCAGCCCAGAGCAGGAGTAATAACCCACCCTCCTGGCTGTGTTTCTCTACAGTTCAACTGGTACACCCGCCGAGCTGTGCTGGCTGGCATCTACAACACAACAGAGCTGGTGATGATGCAGGACTCGTCCCCAGATTTTGAGGACACTTGGCGCTTCCTGGAAAACCGGATGAATGATGCAATGAACATGGGCCATACTGCCAAGCAGGTAGCTGAGGACCAGCCATTCGGAAACCTCTTCAGCCAGCACACCTATCCTCCTTAGGCCACAGCTGATGTCTTGCTCCCTGAGGGCCTCAGCTGACTGTTCCAAAGGCCTTTCCAGGGAGCCTGGCTGGTTCCTCCTCCTACCAGCCCTTCCTTAAGAGCTGTGCCTTGCCCATTGTGTGTTGTCCACAGGCTCCTCCTCCATCATGACCTCAGCTGTGTGGGTTATAGGCTTCCTGATTTATCCCTTTCCCACCTTTGAGCTAGTGCTGGGACTTAAGGGAACCTGGCCTGTACTCTTCTAGGTGAAGTCCACTGGAGAGGCACTGGTGCAAGGACTCATGGGTGCAGCGGTGACGGTGAGTACTGCCCAGCTTACCCCTGCCAGCCCATATCCCACTCTGGCCCCGTGAAGCTTACCCATGTGTCACTGACCCCACATAGCTTGTAGCCTTAAACTGGAAGCAAATAGTAAGACTGACCCTGGTTCAGCCCCAGTGTTAGTCTTGATTCAGAATGCCCTACCTTGGTAGGTTTTTTTCACTGTGATCAGGAAGCTTTACTGATTCCAGAACTCTGGAGTGTCATAGTCATGCCTGCTTCCTTGCAAACTTTGGTCTTTCTCAGTGCTTTCTTACAAGTAGGGCAAGGCCTCACCATTCTTTCCCTCTTTGTGTCAGCTCAAGAACTTGACAGGTCTAAACCAGCGCCGGTGAGAAGAAGGGAAGTAAGCCAAAGTGCCTTGAAGAAAACAAGCGAGTAGATTTAAAGGGCTTTGAGAAGTATGGCGCATCATCCATGGAGTTAGGATGTTAACGAGCACACGCTGAAGGACTGCAGAGTCACTCCCACAGCTGGACACCAACGGGGCACTTGACGATCCATTCTGGCCTGGCACCGTAGGCCCTGGCCTTCTGATGCCTTTATTGCAGCTGTATGATTAAGAAATGTGATGCATCCAAGCACAGGAAGCTCAGCACATCCCCTGTTGCAGTCTCACAGGCATCGTGATCAGGGCTTAGCTGCTTTAGAAATGCTCCTGGGGCTCCAAAGACAGGTCTGAAGCTACCACAAGGTGGCAGCTCATCCCCAGCACAGCGCCCATGTGAACACAGTTCCCTGCTGACAGCCTGAGCCTGTGGATCCCCCCAGAAAGCTGCCCCAAGCTGGGTGCCAGCTGGAACGTGGTGTGATTCCAGTCCTGTCATCACATTATGCCAAGATGCACTGAAGGATTATCAGTGTATTTAGGATCTGTAAAAAATAATAAATATGTTTGAAGCAGTTGCCTATTGTGTTGATTCTGTCTAGTCCAGGATAGGTATCTAAGACCCCAGCGGGAGGCAGTAGTGTTAGGGAAGAGGCTTGAGCCTAGCTACCAGCGACCTGAGTTCTGGCCCTGGCACTGCCTAAGTGGGGCAGTCCTGAGGGGCAGTGATGGCAGCTGTGCGTCTCTGGATCTAGGTCTTCTGGTTGGTCACAAGAAGGGAACAGGTGTGGGCCTTTCCCCCAGACCATTACCTCCCCTGGTTCTCTGGTCTGCCGCTGACCACTTCAGTGGTACCTTTTTTTCTTTTTCTTACTGTGCTGAGGATTGAACCCAGGTCTGTGTACAGTGATACATGGTTTAGTTTATTGACTCCCTTTGCCATTCAGGTTGAGTCTGTCTTCTGCTTTGCCCTAACCTGCCTTAAAGCTGAGTACTGGAGGGGAAGGCAGGAGTTAGTGGGAACTCAGGTCTTTTCTGTGCCTTCTGCTGGGCCCTTTCCACACCTCAGGTCCTCTGTGTGTCTTGGTGCCCGGTGAGGTTCTTGCAGCACTACTGCCCGTCTCGTTGCATTCTTCTTCCTTCACAGCAGCCATCCCACACTCAGCAGAGGATTGAGTCACAGGCAGTGGAGAAAGCGTCACTCAGTGCCCCTGCCCTAGCCCCTGGAAGGGATGTCACTCCCTGCTGCAGCTAACTCCTTTTTATTCTCTGATTACTTTTCTGGCCCTTAAATATAGCGCCTGCTGGGTTCTATTTAAGGGTCTCTTTTCAGCTGCCACTTTTTAGAGGCCCATTCAAACCCTTCTCTAAGCCGTTTAGAAGTCTTTTTTTTTTTTTAAGACAAAAGAATGGAGACATATGAACCAGAAAAGTCATAAATACAGAAAATACAAAGTTATACAGAATATAGTAGGGAATTAGCGCTGGATGTTGTATTACATAGTTATCTTCACATTAGTTAACACAAAAACATTAAAGGAAATACCAAATTATAGAGAAGATAGTAGGGAATTTGCACTGGATGCTGTATAATAGAAAGTTATCTTCACTTCTGTTAATACAAAAACGATTGAGGAAATACAGAATTACGGAGAACATAAAGGGAATTAGCTCTGGATGCTGTCCTACATAATGTTACCTTCACCTTTGTTAGTTACACAGATGATGGCCCGTTTGATCATTCAATTTTTCTCCTCCCTCATCTCCGTTGCCCTACCACTCAATCAGTCATCTTCCCTGTGATGATAACTGTACTGCGTTTATCTAAATCCTTGGATTCTCGCCTTGGGAAGAGATGTAGCTGCCTCAGATTATACTATAACATACATGGGTTTATACAAACTGCCATGGTTAGAGGTGGGAAACCACATATGCTCACAGTGGACCACCCGGCTCCACCCTGTCGTCGTGCTATGGGTGGGGGCAGGTCCAGTCCATGAGGTGCTCTGACTGGGGCCCTCAGCAGAGCAGCCACCGGGCCCACAGTGGAACAGCAGCAGTGCAGCCGCGGGGCCCGCAGGGGCACAGCCGCGGGGCCATCTGCGGGGCCCACAGCGGAGTAGCCCACTGCGGATCATCCGCGGGGCCCACAGCAGTGCAGCCACGGGGCCCACAGCAGAGCAGCCACGGGGCACGTGCCCCCATCAGGGCGCCCTCTGTGACCCTTTTGGCTCTGTCCCGTTGCCTTGATGCCAAAGGCCCTTTCTTCTCCTCCCACCTCCTTCTGATCTCCAGCATTACCGTTCCCTACCCCTTGCAGCTGGGCAATGGGTCTCAGAAGCTGAAGCTGTGAATGCCGAAACGAGGGCATAGGCCAAGGGTGTGCTTGGAGCGGCGACCTCCTCCCTCTATGTCTCGTCTCCCTCCAACTGCGCCATGGCAGATCTCCGATCTCCTCCTCCAGAGGAGGTTTTGCTTAGTCTTTCCGAGGGTTTCAGTTCCCATTTCAGATCCTTCTCGAGTTCAGGATATCCACCTCTTTCCTTTCTGTCCTTCATATGTTGCTATATTCCTATGTCTGTGTGGCATTCCTCCGGGAGGTTCTCTCTCTGCTGCCTACCTGGTCGCCATGGGTTCATACAAGGTTCATATATGCAAGCAGTATGGAGACACTCTTGTTGCTCGTATTAGTAGTTTGGGGTGAGTCCTGAAGCCTGTGGACTTGTCCCATTGCTGTCAGGAACAGGTGGTGATTGCGCAGGCTGCCGAGGCTCAAGGTGCTCACAGAGGGCGTTCAGGGTGGGAGTTGAAGCCCAGTAATTCAGTTCATGCTTCCTGCTTGATGAGGGAGTGAGAAGGGCGTGGGGCCGTGTGATCCACCTCCATCTGCAGCTCTCTCTTGCTGTTGTGCTCCAGTTCCCATTTGTTCCTTGGCTGGATCCCTGGGAGTTGCTGTGGCTCTGATGTCACTGCCGATGCACCCCACCGCTCCCCACTGGCAGCCCCCCACACAGTGGAGAGGCAGGAGGCCACAGCCTCGAGGCAGGCATAGAGCTGGGTGTGGTGGGATGTGTACTGGCTGCTCTTGCTCCACCTTGCCTCCAGGTGCTGATTAGGAAGGTTGCTGCAGGGTGGGAACTCTGCTTCTGTGGCTGTTGCAACCTGTCATCCTCACACTGGATTTGACAACAGTTCCCAACCACCATTGCCTCTTTTCCTGGCTGCGCCCTCTCCTCTCCAGACCTGGACCAGGTCCTGGAACTCCGCTCTCCCCTGGCCGAGTCAGGAGGCTTCCATGAGCGTGGATCTCCGAAGCTGAAGCTGCGATTGCTGGAACGAGGGCTTGGGCCAAGAGTGTGTTTGAAGCAGCGGCTTCCTCTTTCTCCGTCTCTTCTCCCTCCGACTGTGCCGCGGCGGCCCTCCGATCCTTTCCTCCAGGAAAGGTTTTGCTTGGCCTTTCCTAGGGCTTCAGTTCCCATTGCAGATCCTTCTTGGGTTCAGGGTACACACCTCTCTCCTTTCTGTCTTCATATTGCTATATTCCATTGTCTGGGTGGTAATCCTCTGGGAGGTTCTCTCTCTGCAGCTTACCCGGTCGCCATCTTCCCGGAAGTCCTTTTTCTTTTTTTTTTTTTTTTTTTGTACTGAGGATT
>PVLD010035066.1:0-12115 GCA_004027595.1 Dinomys branickii | reverse complement strand
CACCCACTATTTTTTGTTCTATTTGTGGATGTCAGCCCTTTTCTCTTGCAATGTATGTCCTTTGTCAACAATTTCTTCACCTTTACTGCCTACAGGCTCAGCTCCATTCTGGATTGCAGAGTTGCCAATCATTTTTTTCCAATCATTTTTGAGCAATGAATGTCATGGTGTGGAATAAATAGCACAGACTGGATCCATACTGCTTATTCAGTGTTGATTGCTTTCTAGTACTAATGGGCCCAGTGACTCTTGGCCTATGAAAGAATTGGATAAACTAAACTACAAATTCTCCCGTTTAAATTATCCCAGAATTCAGTTCCCAGTAGGGTCTCAAAACCTTTCAGATTATGTACAAAATAGATGTGTGTCCCTGAGATTGCCTAAAGATCTCATGATGTTTTAGAAGCTGTGACTCCTATGTTTTGGTAGACATTAGGCTTTGGAAAAGAAGCATTGCTTCTTTCTGAGGCCACCGAGGCACTCATTTACTAAGAGATCTTCCAAGGATAGAAGGAAATTCCCCCCTTTTCCATGTTGAGTTCATTTCAGTGGGATGGCAGCTTGTGTTTTGATTAGAGTTGGCCACATGCTGTACTCAGAGAGGGTCTCCTGTTCTGCAGGAGTGGAATGTTTCTTACAAAGAAACCAGTGACTTCAAGTTCTTGATTTTCATTCACTAACACTGTAATGAACTCTGGCTCTTTCTGTGTGGCCACTCTGGCCCACACTTCTTCTTTCCCCTTTGGTTGAAGGGCGCATCATTCCTTTCTATTCCTAGTGCTGCTTTACTGGGAAGGTATACAGTTGAGGGATGGGCGTAAGTCTTGTGAAAAGGACTACCTCGAGAGGCAAGTAAATGGAGCCTCATACAATATTTGTTTTCAGAGTTACTATCTTGGGAACAATGTTTTTGTTTCATGATATTTCTGAAGATCTTTGAAAACCCATTTCTCCATACAGAACCGGCCATCTACATCACTATGAAGCAGACCATTGGTAGTGGGTACTCCTGGCCTCTCCTCACTAAAACTTTAGGCCCCCAGCATTTCAGACATTCTGATGCTCTACTTCCTCTGTTTATCAAGATATGTCTTCTAGAAAGGACCATGAATCATATTGGTAATTTTCTTATTTGAATTGTTTCAATATCATCTTTTTCCATGATTTTTTATATATTGTCTTTTCTTCATTTTTGTATAAATGACTTTTTATACCATGCCTTTTATCCAGTCACCAAAAATAATTAGAAGAAGGATGACATTGTATTATATAATTTTATTGATCACTTATTCCACAATATATGTGAGAAAAATAATTAGGGGAAGGATTAGGAGTTCGGCATTAACCCTCTGGGTTTCTTTAGGTGTTAGTTGTTTATTCCATTTAAGTGCACAGTTATGTAGAAGACTGAGAAATAACGGTCATATTTCCTAAGCCCCAGTAAAATATCCTCCTGTAAACCTCAAAAACTACCAACTCAAAATCACAGCTGTTAAGGGCTAAAGATCATATTCTCTTTTTTTTTTTTTTTTGTCTTTTTGAGGCAGGGTCTCGCTATGTAATTCAGGCTGGCCTTGAGTTCACTTTGTAGCACAGGCTAGCCTCAAACTTGCAATGATCCTCCTGCCACAGCCTCCCAAGTTCTGGGATTACAGGTGTGCGCCACCACGCCCAGCTAAGATCATGGTATTCTGTACAACAATGTCTCTACTTCCAAGAATGTCCTTATAATTTAATTGATTACTGCCAATGGAACATTGGTCCAAGGTAAGCAAATGCGGTTATGTCATGGAGGTTGGATGGCCAAGGTATATACCCTGAGATATGAAGATGGAGTCAGGAGCCAAAGATTGTGGCTGCCTCTATAAACTGGAGAAGATATCTAAGTGAATTCTCCCTTAGAGCCTCCACAAGTAATGCACCCTTGATTGATACGCTGGCTATTTTAGGACCCATGACCCCCAGAAGTGCAAGATAATAGCAGATCGCTGAGATTATGATTGTTATAGCAATCACAAAGAACAAATAGAGAGCACAGCCTTTTGATCTGTAGGCCTTGGTATCTTGGACGGCTATAAAAGGAAAGCCTGTAGAATTACAGGGCCGTACTAAGAAAAACAGAAAAGGGTGGTCACTTGTTGGAGGTAAGACTGGTCAATGCATATATGTAATTGAGCCCTACCAGTAGGAATTGTTTAATTTTGCTTTGTACCTTGAAATATGATCAAAAGACCTTTAATTATCTTTTTAAAATGAGAGTGAGAGAGACAGATACACTACTTTACCCACATTTAATCCTGCAAATGTCTCAAGTTTATAGGCTTCTTCCAAGATTTAGCTATCATGAATTATGCTGCTGTAAATATGAGTATGCGTGTATCACTGTAGTATTATGTCTGTAACTTTGTTGGGAAGATACCTTTGTTGGGAATAGTTGGGTGAAATGAAATTTCTAGGTTCAGTTATTAAGGAATCACTATCTTATAGTGTATGTACTAGTTTACATTCCCACCAACAATGTAGAGGAGCTTCTTTTTGCCTTAGAGACTTGCCAGAATTTGCTATCATTTGATTTCTTGATGATGGCCTTAATAGGAAGTAGGGAGTCTTTCTCAAATGGTAAGACTATCAAAAGATACAGGGAGGGATGAGGGGAGGAAAAGAGAATGAAAAAAGGAATTAAAATGGGTTTTTTTTTATCTGTCCTACTCCACACAAAGAATTTAAACATTGTTTACTCTAAGCATGCACTAATAAAAATAAATAAAAATAAGAACAAAACAAAACAAAGAAAAAAACCATCCAAATATCCTTTGACAGTTACAGTGAAATACGGTATTCAACCACTAGGTGTCAGGAGAGACAATGCCAAGGCTCTTAACTGCTTCAACCCTCTATTCTGAAGCAAACTGAAAAGCAAAGAATTGCAGAACAATATAATTAATGTGTAAAATGCAGACAGGATTCAATAAATATTTCAAATCATTTGTTTTGGGACTATGTATATCAACATATCTACTTAGTCTATATTCTCATGAGGCCAAATGAAATCCTGCCAGCTCTTTTAAATAGTTTATAGTGGCCCACGGAGGGTATGCTAGGTATTTCCCACTTGTCTATGCTTTTTGCATTTTCAAACAGCACCTTACCTAAAAAGTTTTTCAGGAACTTACCACAGGGAGTTTGCTTTATTAGTTTTATATAAGTTAGATTATTTTCATGGCTTCTCTTAATTCCTATTCCTCTCTACCTTCTTATTGTCCATGTGAGAGATGACATTCTATCTTGATTAATATTTAATTTGCTTATTTAGAAGATTTCAGTAATATCCCCTAGTGCCTGTCTGCTCTCTGCTCTCAAATTGACAACCTAATTCTGATTGACTACCGTTTTCCTTTGCTTTGCTTGTAGGGTAGAATGGGTAGGTTTGGAGGGGAGGCAGAGATCATAAACAACAAAGGTTAAAGTTAAAGATGTTGTCAGATGACTCATAAGCATGGTACTCGGGTCAAGAGAACAGAAAAACAATCCGAAACAACAACCTAATGAAAGCTCTTCTTGCTGAGCTGTGGTGAGTGTGTATATGGGTGTATGCAGTTTTCCCCAAGTGTGCCAGGGTGGTTCATAGGGAAAAAAGTAGTCTAAAAATTGCCCTTTGGTTGTAGACACAGAATCTGGGTCAAAATATTGGACCATAGATTTTATTTTATATTCCTGTAGTGCTGGGGATCAAATCCAGGGCCTTGCACGTGCTAGAGAAGTGCTCGTGCTAAGAAAGTGCTCTACCACTGAGCTACACCCAGCTGCATACCAAAGCTTTAACTATGACTATATCTATTTCTAATAACATAGAAAGTTGAATTCTTAATATTACCCATTCAACTTCACTTATTATGTGCATTAATGTCATTAGTATTTTGAGATTTTTTTCATGCAACGTATTCTTTCTTCAGGTACAGTATAACTGAGTTATTTTTTTCTATACATGAATCTTGCTGAGTATTTCTTATCTTTTAATTGTAGGGCTATCTGGAGTTTTCTTCCCCTTAACAACCTACAGATACTGTCAGAATATCTTTAACTTCCTTTGCACAAAAACCTTCTCTCCATATATTCCGAATGGTATGGTTTAGATCTAAAATGTCACCTCAAAGTGCCCCAGTGAGTCACTTTCCCAAGTTCTTGCTAGTGGGGATGTAAACTAGTACATACAGTGTAAGTATGGTGACTCCTTAATAGCTTACCCTGAGAATTTCATTTCACCTAACTATCCCCCTCCTAGGCCTGGCCAGAGGGGGCTCATTCCCGGCAGCACGGCCCGGCAGGGTTAATTCTTACGCCCGGCCCCTTTCTTTGGTCTCTGCTTGCTGGCTGCCACATGGTGAGCAGTTTTCTTTTCCATGCTGTTCTGCCACACACTTTCTGCCTTGGAGCTGGATGACGATGGACTGAACCCATGAAAATATGAGCCAAGATAAATTTGTCTTCCTTTAAGTTGCCAGTGCCAGATATTCTGTGTGAGGAGTGGGGAAGTGACTGATACCCCAAGGAATCAGTGGCCCTACCCTCCATGTGCAGGTTTAAACTTTCATATACTGACCTAAAGCTTGATGGGGCGTAGATATTTTGAGCTATTATCTTCCCTTGTATTTACTTTTTTAAGTGAGATTTTGTCATTTTAAAATACTTTTTAGGGACTGGGGATATAGCTGAGCAGCACAGCGCTTGCCTGGCTGTATCAGAAATAAATAAATGAAAATAAATAAGAAGTAATTTTCAAATGAGTGATATACACACACAATGCAAAATGTGGACAGTAAAAATAAATGAATGATAAACAGTTTAAGAAAAACTCAGAAAGTACTTGTAAATATTTTCCGCCTATTGTAACACTAGCTGTTCAGTTTCTTTCCCTAGAACAATATCCGTGCACAATTTTTGTCTATTCTCCAAAAATGGCATAAACACTTACGCCATATAAACGGTAGCATAGTTGATATGCTCACTCACAACCAATTTTCTCATTTAATATGGTATCAGTGAAAGTTATTAGTTTATGTAGACGTGCTTGATTCATGTTATAGATGGACTATAGTTCATTAATAGATAGATAGTTGGTTTGCAGTCCTTTGCTATTACAAACATTCTTCTAATTCCTGCCTTTGAAGAGTCTTTTTGCATATGTGGGTTAGACTTTTAGATTAAGTTTCCTAAAAGGAAATTTGTGGGTCGGAGCTTAGGTGCATTTTTAGTTTTGGTAGAAATTGCCAAATTATCCCCACTGAGATAAAAATAGCTATAAATTCCACCAGCAATATATGGGAATGTCTGTTTTCCCGTACTCATTCAACAGAACCTGTTATTAACATGTTTTTATCTTTCTTTCCCTTTTTTAGCTTTTACTAATTAATATCTTATCTGGGAAAAGTTTTAGATTTACAGAAATGCTGTGAAGATAGTATAAAGGTTTTTCTTTTCTGTTTTGATAAATAACAATTGAATGTATTTGAGGTAGTGTGTAATGTTTGTTATAGATACACCTTTTCAAATTATCCCTCTAATATTCCTTACAGTTTCCTCTAAAGTAAGCATATTATTTTACCATAATACTTCTTTTACTCTTATTTATTGGTAATACAATAAATGAATTTTAGGTAATGGCTTTCATTTGGGCAGATTTGTTCGTGTACATAGTGTTACTTTGATCGTTTTCACTCCCCTGCATCGCTCTATTGTTGTTCTACACACTCTAGACTTAGGTTGCACTTCAGTTATTAGTACAAATGAACCTATTTCATATACTTAAGGGAAATGTGCGTGTGCTTTTGTGTCCATTGTCTATAGTTATCCATTGCTCACTTGTTAATTCAGTTGTTGGCTTGTATTGTTGATATGTAGGAGCACTTTATATACCAAGGAAACTAGTTATTGGCCTGTTACATATATTGCTCTTTTTCCAGTTGGTCTTTTGATTTCTTGTCTCTCATTTCTCTCTCTCTCTCTCTCTCTCTCTCTCTCTCTCTCTCTCTCTCTCTCGTACTGGGAATTGAATCCAGGACCTTTGCATTGAGCTACATCTCCAGCGTCTTTTTCTATTTTATTTTGAGACTAGGTCTTGCTAAGTTGTTAAGTTGCCCGGGCTGGACTTGAACTTCTGAACCTACTGCCTCAGCCTCTTGGAGTGCTGTGATTACAGGTGGGCACCACCACACTGGGCTGTCTTTTAGTTTTTTGACAATTCTTTTTTGATGCAGATTTTAAAAATTATATAGCCTATTCTATCAGCCTTTGCTTTTATGGTTTCTGGGTTATCTAACATCTTATTCTTTCCTAGTGTGCAATTATTTAAAATTTTAGTCATGTTTTCTATTCTTTTTATTGTCCTATAATTTCAAGTTTAAATTTTAATGCATTTTATGTCAACCATGAAGTAGTGATTTAACTTTTGAAATATACTTTAAAATCATAATTTCATTCAAATTATGTAAATATAGCTGCTCATTGTAAAAACTTTAGAGATACTGAAAGAGACAAAATAAAAATCATCTTTTATTCCATTACCTGACAATAACCACTGTTAACTTTTTAGTAGTTCCTTTATAAATTTTACGTGCATATGTAAACCCAGCTTTTTATTTGACAGAACTGGGATCATTATATATAAAGTTTGGTATCTGTTTTTTTCAACTTATTACTATATTGTGAGAAAATGTGCTTACTGTTGAACTATGAGTGCTTTTGTTGTTTATCTGGGTCATCACATTTGCATCTATTTTGAGACTTAATTTGAAAGCTCTGGAGTAATAGAAGCTGTGTGCAAATGGCTATGATTAGTGTTCAGGCAGTGTTGTTTTTTGATGGCACCTAGTAAATGCCTATTGATAATGTCATGTTTTTCCTTCCATAATTCAAATCCTTAATTACAAGTTAAGTGCATACATACCTAATTTTGGACTAATTCCATTTTTTATATAGTACTCTAAGACTCAGTCATAGTACTGTACACCAGGGAATAAAATTTTGACCTAATATCATTTTGACACTGAACCACATCAAATCATTATTTTGTATGAATATTTTACTATTTAGTTTATGCTTCACATAACAAGATAATTATTTAATAGCTACTTTAACAAACAATACAAATGGACAACAATGGGAAGAGA
Organism: Dinomys branickii; assembly: GCA_004027595.1. Lineage (NCBI taxonomy): Eukaryota > Metazoa > Chordata > Mammalia > Rodentia > Dinomyidae > Dinomys > Dinomys branickii. The sequence goes on along the minus strand of PVLD010035066.1, from coordinate 4,949 downwards.
TTTGATTGCTGATAAGAGTATAGTGAATGTTTTCATTATATAAGAGGCGTCTGATATGCAACTGGATGGAATTTAAAAAGCAGAGATCCAGGTGGGAAGGGTAAGACACTTTTGCCAGAGGAAAGTAGGTGTGCTAAGTAGAAGTGGAGATGCATTAGTTCTGTTCAGTGGAGTGCCTGTAGTCCAGTTTTGTTGGTGCACGACGTGTGTGAGTGGGAGTAGAGAGAGACTAGTTTTAAAATTAGCTTTGTAAATATAAACTTCAATGAAAACTTTGAAAGACAGGCAAAGGAGTTAGTATTGTTTAGGCATTAGAGACCCTAAAAGTTAATTTCTTATGAAAATGTTAAACATACACAGTACAGTACAACAGAACAATATAACTCCTCATGAAGCCATTACCCTACTGCAGGAATTGTCATCTTATGGCCCCTTTCATTTAATCTCATGCCTCATTTCCCCCATATCAGTGCGAAGTAATTCCCATATATCCTATCATTTCATACGTGTTTCTCTAAAATACGACGAGTCTTTCCAAAATCATAACCCTATACCGTGTTCACATTAAAAGAACTGACAATATTTTGTTAATATGATTTAAGGGTTTTAGGGATGGAATGATATGACCAGTGTAGTGTTCAACTCAAAAAAGAATATATTTGCTCCTCCTAGTATAAAATAGTGTTATATAATTGAATGAACTTGATGTTGCAGAGAGAGCTACCTAAGTGCGGATAATATAAATAAACCATTTGAGGAGTGCTGAATGTTATGTGTCATTTTGCTCACACAAAATCATTTAGAGATATTTTTGAAGCATGCAATTACGTCAGAAGCACAGCTTGGAAGTGATATTTCTCAGAAAAGAAAATGGCATAGTCACTTTTCAATAAAATAAAACTGACAAAATAATTTTCTCAACCTTTTAAAGTCTTTTATAAAAATAACAAGAGTCCATTTCTTTCAATCTTTGGCACCCTTGGGTGGAACGGCCCAAGAAAAAGAGATTTTTTTTTAAGACTAAGGTTAGAGAGAGATAATGAAAGGAAAGGAAGGAAATAAAGAACTCAACAGTGCAATAAGTTGTGTCCTTCTAAAGAAACTGCATTATATTAGACTAGATTATTATCTGGGAATGGGTTGGAAAAATCCTGCTCTCATGGTGGAAATGTAATTACATTGTGTTGGATGCTGGTGAGGAGAAAGCCATTGAAAATCACAGCCTCCTTTTCCCCCGGGTGCCTTCATGCCTGTGACATTAGCCACCTGGAGCCCTGGTTGTTCAGTTGCCCATCTGATACCATGTGCAATCTCTTTATTTCCTGTGCTGTGGAAAACGATTTTATTCAGCAAGTGACTGAACCCTTCTAAGAATAGAAACCACTGATGTTTTTGAGAAAGTGTATTTGGCTAAGAGCTAAGGTCTATCTCGGATCTCATTTTCTTGTCCTAAACCTGCTAAATTTAAAAAAAGACAATAGAAGGTCTGATTTAGTTTGGTAGAGCAAACGTTGTTTAAGAAGGTAAGTGGTTTCTTTATTTTAACTTTGTTTTCTGAAGACCCATAGCATGTCTGAGAAGAAAAGCACCTATTAGAACAGCTGTTTCTACTGCTAAACTGCAATGTTAATTCAACCCTTCTGTGAGGTCCCAAAGCCATTAAAATCTAGAAGGACAATTGAACATTGTGGTAAGAGGCAGTATTCTCAATGAGAAAACAGAGGCCTCAGAGTGGAGGAGGTAAAACTTGGCATATATTTTATCTTTACTCACTTTCTTGTTCTAATAGGCCTCCCTTTGGGTTTGGGGATTAATGGTGTGTTCTGTATTGTTCTGTGGCTATGTTAAATTCATGTAAACATAGTTTACATAGATTATAAGTCGCACTTGTTCTTTTGCACAGCATGGAGGTGAAGCAAATATTTCAACAGACTTCATAGGTAAAAACTATGTAACATCCCCTTCATCTGTGGTTTAGATTTCCATCAGACTTAACTGGCCTTTCTGGAAGATGGCCAGAACCTGAAAGGAGACAAAGAAGGCCTTTTATAGGGCAAAATAGCTATCATAAAGACCATAGACTTTACTCTGTAGGAGAAACATGAGGAGAGGCAGTCAGAACCGAACTTTAATCAGTAACCTTATTTTGTACACAATTTTAATAGACTTCATTATCTGGCTTGCTGGCCCCCAGCAAATTAGATGAGGGGCTATTAGCATCAGGTCCACTAAGAATGAGAGAAATAACAGCTAGAAACTTGAATACAAGGCTAGAATAGAATTTTAAAACATGTATACAAATCTGAGAAAAGCTCAGTAGTTTGAAACCATTGAGTAAAGAGGCAAACAGCCACATGGGCCACAATAGCCTAGAGAGTGGAACTATATTGTCTATCTATATGTATTCCTAGCACTTAGCCCAGAAAGTAATATGAAATAGATGCAGATATTTTGGGAGACAGATATGAAAGCAGGATCCCAATATAATCCAATAGTGTTCATAACGCTAACCCAAGTCATAAAAAATGATTAGATTATATCTGTTGTACTGTGATCAACAGGGCAGGAAAACAATTCTATCTTGGAAAATTTTGTTTAAAACACTCAGAAAAATCCCTAACAGTGTGACCTATGTGGATCATATAGATTTATGCTTAACTTTATAAGAAACTACTGAACTGTTTGCAAAATGGCCATATCATTTTGCATTTCTACTGTAAATGTATGAAAGTTTCTGTTGGTCTGTGCCTTTGCCAGTGCTTGGTATTATGAGTCTTTTAATTTTTTGAATATTCTAACAACTACATAATGGTATATCATGTTACATTTGTATTTTTCTAATGTGTTCAAATATTTTGATTGGTTTTTGAAAAAATTGGGCTGCTTTTCTAAAACTGAGTTTTTAGTGTTCTTTATGTATTCTGTAAAAATGAAAATTTATGTCAATAAAAAAGCTCATGTGCAATGTTGATAGTGGTTTAATTTGTTATTGCCTCAAACTGAAAATCAGCTATATTTCTTACAACTAATAAATGGTTAAAAATTATAGTATATCTTCAAAATGGAATACCACTCAGAAATACAAATGAACAACAAGCTGATTCTCATGACAGTATTGATGAAACTCAAGTGCTTCATGCTAAGTGAAAGAAGCCAGGTTTAAAATACTATATACTGTGTGATTCCACTTATTTGAAAATAGATCACTGGTTTGCAGGACCTGTGGGATGGGCATGGGGTTAACTGAAAAGGGGAAGCATGAGGGAATTTTGTGGGGTTGATGGAATTGTTCTATATCTTGATTTTATCGGTGGTTTCTCAATACTTATAAAACTAACACTGAAAGCTGAATTTGATTGCACGTAAATGACATGTCAATTTTAATAAAACAGAAAAAAACAGGGGTATTGACAGAAAGTAAGCTTTTATTTATTTTGCTTTTGTTTTTGTTTTCTTGAGACAGGATCTCAATGTATAGCTCAACTGCCCCTGAACTAACTATGTAGCCCAGGCTGGCCTTGAATTCACAGTGATCCGCCTCCCTCAGCCTCCTGAGTGCTGGGATTATAGGCGTGTGCCACCATGCGTGGCCAAGTAAGCTTTTAAACTCTGGGAAACACATTGCTGTGGCTGTGTTGTAGGGGGATTTTCGGTAAGCTACAAAATTTGATTAGATTTTAGAATTTATAAGTTTTATCTTGTTTTAGTGGGGCACAAAAATGTAATCACTGAAGTTTTAACTTGCAGAGAATTTTGACTGTGGCCGTATGAGGACTTTCCTTGCAATTATTCCTGTGATGGACAGAGTCATGATGGGAAGCAGTGCTGAGAGAAAAGTTGCGAGTAAATGATCATCAGCTTCTCCTGTTTCTATTTTATACATACACACATGCACACACACAAACACAAACATACACACACACACACACATAAGACAGAGAGACATACATATCCTTCACCCCTTCCTTTTCCTCTTCCTCACCACTCTCAGTCCATCCCTGACACTGGAGTTATATCTCCTTGTGATCCAGGCATACCATCAGTACCTCAGCCTCACAGCTTTCTTTCCTGTCAGCACTCCTCCCTGTGCAGATTTGCTTCCATTGGCCCCTTTACGTGGTATATCCTACTTCTTCTCATTTCCTAATCTCTAACAGGCAGCATTAAATCTGTCTTTCAAGGTCCAACTGAAAATCTGCTTCGTCTATAAAGCCTTCTTCAATCGCTCCACTCAGAAAGGAATTTCCCCTCCTTCTACGTAGAAGAGTCACAAAAATGACTTATCTTTAAAGACAATGAGTAGAACAAAAGAGCAAATATATGCTGATAAAAGGCCCATACCTTTGGTTTTGTTTGAGACATGTAATATACAGGGAAAGAGCATTGGAGTGTGGAGGTCGACATGTTGCCTAGGTTTGAACCTCAGCCCTGCTGTACACTATGTGATATGGACAAATTCTTACACCCTCGCTAACTTTCAGTTTCTTCACCTTTAATATAGAGGTAATAGTCAGGCATGGTGATGCACTCCTGTAATCCCAGCACTCTAGAGGCTGAGGCAGGAGGATCACCTCAAGTTTGAGGCCAGACGGCTACATAAGCGAGCTTAAGGCCAGCCTGTGCTACATAGAAAGATCCTGTCTCAAAAAACAAAGCAAAACAAAACAACCCAAACCAAAACAAACAAAAACCCCTAAAACCTAAAAATGGTAATAATAACACCTACCATCATTGTGAGGTGTAAAGTAATTGCTTTACATCAAGTACCTGACACGTGAAGCCCCATTCATTATTTTGAAAGCAGCCCTAATAGTTTCAACTATTCTAATCATTTGAGATAAACATTATTTCAAAGGATATATTGGTTTTAAGGAGATAATGCCATTAAGAGAGGCAGAAATACAATATTTACATTCGTTCCAGTGAATGATCAGCAACACTAGTTCCGT
>PVLD010035065.1:0-12116 GCA_004027595.1 Dinomys branickii | reverse complement strand
CAGGTACATGTTTTTTAATTCTTTGTATGTTCTAGATAGAAGACCTTTGTCTGAAGGACAGCCAGCTAGGATTTTTTCCCAATTTGTGGGTTTTCTTTTTACTTTGCTGGTGATTTCTTTAGATGTACAAAAACTTTTCAGTAGGATGAGGTCCCAATTATTGATTCTTTGAAGTGTTTCCCTTGCAGCTTCGTTCTTTCCTAACTTTTAAGATTCTAAATTATGCTGCCAAGCTGCCCTGAATTTACAGAACAGCCTGTAACCAGACCTGATAATTCTCTTTGGGATTGCAGCAGAGCTAATGCAGAATTCTTCAGTAAGAATAATTTCACTTATTCACCCAATAAATATTTAATGTGTCTATTATGTGTCAGGCACTATTCTAGCACAGCAGATAAAACAGTGAAAAATACAAAGTCCTTGCTCTCTTGGACTTTATTATAGAGAAGGCAATGGGAATAAATAGATATTTAAGTACTTGGTAAGAGTAAGGATAAAAAAGCAGGACAAAGAGTGTGGGGAGGGGAGGGAAAGAGGAAGAAGAGAAGTCAAGAAGAGGAGCGATCAGGGAAGGTGTGAGCAGGCATCTGGCTACCGGAGCGGCAGCAGCTTGGGGGACCCTGTGGACAGGAAGAGAAGGAAGAAAGCCCCTGAGGCAGATGTGGGTGTGGACTCAGCAGGGAGGGACGGAAGGAAGTAGAAGGCAGGTGTGAAAGCAGATTCGTGAAGGTGTGGGGTGGGTAGAACACACGCTGGGCAAGGACTGTGACTTTTATTCTGACTGGGATGGGAAACCACAGAGGGTCTGAGTGGAGGATGTCAAGACCTGACTCATATTTTTAAAGGATATCTGTGCTTTGGGCAATGACTGTAGACTGTAATGCAATGAGGTTAGAAGCAGAAAGACAGCAGAAGTTTGAAGTAATCCAAGTAAGAAATGAGGGCGGCTGGGCCAGGGGGACTGTGGTAGAGGTAATTTACAGTGTTATGATTAGTGATGACAGGGACATCTTCTGGCTCACACAAAACCTTACAAAGTTTTATAATGAGAAAGGGGAGCCAAAGAAAAGCAAAGAGAAGTTTCTTATGAGAATTTAAAAAAAGTCATGTTCTGTAACACGGCAGAGGTCTACCCTCAGCTTCCTAGCACTTATAATGCCCCCAAAGATAACCCTGGAGGGAGGGCAGAGAATGCACGCTGCACTGAGCACTGCGGGCCGCTGTGCGCTCTCCCTTGTGGTTGTGGCCTGACTGGGATGCAGCCAGTGAGCCTGTGCCTGACGCAGGGAGAGCACGCCTCACGGAGTGGGGAACTGAACTTACTCTGCGCTCCCACATGGTTTGTCCTGTTTACACATGAACTGTTTCTCATTCTAGTTCAAACTTTGAGATGCTAGAGACACATCTTTTTCTGGAACAAACTTAAAATTATTTTCAGTATTATTTGAAAATGCTAAAGATCAACTGGATGCCAAGATCTGTAACAGCAAAAGTATACCTCTTAAATCCGGACAGACTGTGAGTATACTACTTTAATTCTGTTTATGTAAGAGATCTCTTTCAACCACTGGACACATACAAGAGAAATGGATATAAAAACAGAAATCCTTAATTCAATTTTATACCATCTTTCTTTTACTTAAAATAATCATTGTAGCCTGAGTAGTTAGCATAAAGATCAAGCTCGGGTTTAGCTCTGCTGTAGAGCACTTGTCTAGCATGCATGAAGCCCTGGGCTTGATCCTCAGCTGCACACGTGAACACACACAAAAGGTGAAAAGGTGCATTCCAGAGCTGAACCAGACAGCCTACCGTGGTGATGTAGCGGGAGTGGAATTCTGGAGCATCTTTCAGGAACGTAAGGCCAGGGTGTGTATCTACCACATCCTGAAAAAGATCAAAATCAAAACTAAATTAAGAAGCACTAAAATAAAACCTATGGAATTTTGTTCCTGTAAAATAAGTTTTCAGATAAGTAAATACGCTAATAAAGTTGAATAATGTGTTTAAAATTTTTTACAAACACACTCATGTGATTTTCTATAAATACAATGTACTTAAATGTAAGCTAGAATTATAATTTAGTTACAGTTGGTGACTTGTGAATGAAATGGAGTTACATACTGTACTGTAATTCTATTTTTTTTGAGACAGGGACTTGCTATTTGTTCAGGCCAGCCTTGAACTCACTCAGACTCATGGTGATCTTCCTGCCTCAGCCTCCAAAGTCAAGGGATTACATGTGTGCACCACCACACCTCGCTTTATATTGTAATTCTAATACATCAAGCACGTTAGAGAATTTGTCCTACAGACTGCAGTATGGGTTGCTAAGTAATACTTATACAAGAGAATGATATGCCTAAGCCAATGAAAAAGATTCTTATAATTCAGAGGCAAGAAATTTTGGGGGAAAAAAGTTATTCAGCCCAGTAGTTTGAAATTTCTGTGAAGATATGTGAGCCAGCTAGTGTCTATCAGTTTTTATAACAATGATAGTGTGGACAAATCTGTTCTTAATTTAGTGTTTTATTTATTTTAAAGCCTATTATCTTATTCTCACTGAAAAACCTTGACATACCATTATTTTCTAATTTGAATTTTAAAGCACTTTCAGCCTGGAGAATCTATTAGAGATAATTACTGTTAATTTTATAATTGGAGGCAACTGCTATGCCAACATACATATAAATCTATTAATGTGCTAGTAATCGAGGGACAGACATCAGTTACACATCTTTGTTTCCCTGAGCAGTCAGCTATATGTGCCTACCAACAGAGTCTTAAAAGTCCCATAGCTTTGATCTTTTTGAATTTGGAAATAATTTTAAACTTCCAGATGAGTTGTAGAAAACTTTACAGAGACAGGGATCGTGATACCTCCTGCCTCGTCTTTGTTGCTCAGCACTGTTTTTGCTATTTTAGGTCTCTTTTGGTTCCAAATGAATTTTAGGAATGTTTTCTCCAGATCTGTGAGGTATGCTAATGGAATTTTGATTTGGATTGTATTAAACCTGTGTAGTAGTTTTGGGAGTTTGGCCATTTTCACTAGGTTGGTTCTTCCTATCCAAGAGCAAGGGATGTCTTTTCATTTTCTGATATCCTCTTCAATTACCTTTTCCAAAGTATTACAGTTTTCAATGCAGAGGTCCTTTATTTCATTTTTTTCAGGGCTACTATGAAAGGTGCAGTTTCTCTGATTTTCTTCTCAGTGAGTCTGTTTGTGTACAGGAATGCTACTGATTGAATGCTGATTCTGTATCCAGGTGCACTATGGAATCTGGCTATTAAATCTAGAAGTCTTTCGGTGGAGTTTTAGGGGCCTTCTATGTAGGGTATCATGTCGTCTGCAAATAATGATGATTTAATTCCTTCCTATCCTTTCTTTATTCCTTTTCTTTCATTCTCTTCTCAAATTGCTCTGACTAATGTCTTCATATTCAATAAGAGTGATGACAGTGGACAGACTGAGATAAAGACCATTTATTACAATTTTCTCTATTTCTTTTATCAAGAGTGAGTGTTGTACTTTGTTAAATACTTTTTCTGCATCTGTTGAGATGATTATATGGTTTTTGTCACTGGCTCTGTTAATATGGTATATTACATTTATTGATTGCATATGTTGAACCAGTCTTGCCTCCCTGAGATGAATCCTACTTGATCATGGTGTATAATCTTAATGATTGCTGCATTCTGTTTGCTAGTATGTTACTGAGAATTTTTGCATCTATGTTTATTAGGGAGATTGTCCTGTAGTTATTTTTGGGTTGGCTCCATCTCTAGTTTTAATATCAGGGTAATGCTTGCCTCCAAGAATGAGTTTGGGAGGACTGCTTCCCTTTCAATTTCATTAAAGGGCTTGAGTAGTAATGGCATTGGATATTCCCTAAGGTTCTTGTAGAATTCAGTAGTGAATTAGTCAGGACCTGGGCTTTTCTTTGTTGATAAGTTTTTAATTACATTTTCAGTTTCTTTGATGTTGGGTTATTGTATACTACTGGCAAACAAAACACCAGAGCTAAAGATCAATGGAACAGATCAGAAGATGAAGAAACAACTCCAAGCATACCTCATCTTTGACAAAGGGGCCACACGCTGGAAGAAAGACAGCCACTTTAATAAATGGTGCTGGGAAAACTGGCTCTCCACATGCTGATGACTAAAACTAGACCCATGTCTATTACCATGCACTAAACTAAAATCAAAATGGACCAATACTCTAAATATTAAAACAGAAACATTAAGTCTGATGGCAGACAGAATAGGTAGAACTCTTGAAGACATAGGTGTAGGCAAAGATTTCATGAACAAATCCCTAATGGCCTTGGAAATACTAGAAAGAATCAGCAATTGGGATCTCATCATTAAAAAGCTTTTGCACAGCAAAAGAAATCACCAATAGAGTGAAAAAACCCATGGGGTGGGACAAAAAAAAAAACTTAGCTAGTTCTTCAGACAAAGGACTAGTATCTAGCACATACAAAGAGTTGGAAAAAAAATCTAGATTAAATTTAAGGACCCAATCCCATAGATGGACATCTGAAATGAACAGGCACTTCACAGAAGTACAAATGGCAAATAAATATATGAAAAAATGTTCAACATGACTGGTCATTTAAGACATGCAAAAAAATTTTTATTTTTGAGACAGGGTCTCACTATGTAGTCCAGGCTGGCCTCAAATGCTTGGTGATCCTCCTGTTGCAGCCTCCCAAGTGCTGGATTGCAGGGGTGCATCATCACACTGGCTTTTTTGGCTATATTTTGAAGACACGCAAATTTAAACAACACTGAGACTCCACCTCACTCCAGAGAGAATGGCTATTATTATGCAATTAACCAATAACAAATGCTGGCAGGGCTGTTGGGAAAAAAGAACTCTTTTTCACTCTTGGGAGTGTAGACTGGTGCAACCTTTGTGGAAATCAGTGTGGAGATTCCTCAAAAAACTAGGTTCCATTTGACCCAGCTATTTCCCTTCTGTGTATCTTCCCGAAGAATTAAAAGCATCATACCACTGCAATACATGCACACCCATGTTTATAGTGGCATGGTTTGTAATAGCTAAATTTCAGAAATAGTCCAAATGCCCATCAACCAATGAATGGATAAAAAATAAATTTTTTTAATATAATGGAGTATTATTCAGCCATAATGAAAGATAAAATTGAGACATTTACAGCTAAATGGGTGGACCGTGAGACCATAATCATAAGTGAAATAAGTTGGCCACACGTGTAAATATCAAATTATCTCTCTGGTGTGAAAACAGAAAATGTGAGAACCAAAATGTGCAACAGGTATTGTGAAAGAGAAGAAATTCTTCAAATGGAGAAGGGAACTAGGGAGGGGTGAGGGGAAAGGAAGGAAGGGAAAGAAGAATATGAGAAAAGAAGGATAAAATGAAAACTGAGCCTTATGAACTGGGAGAGAAGGGGCTTTGGAAAGAGGAGGTGGGAATGGAAAAAAGCAGAATCAAGATATAGTACAGTTAATTTGCTCTTGTTTATATTCTGTTCTGGGTTTCGTTCCTCACATTCTGGTTGATATGGACACCTAGGAAGGAGGATATAGGAGACACAAGTGGGGTTCTAAGAGTCACAGGTAATGTAGAGCTGGCATCTTAACAATGGCAGGTCTTTGTGCCCTTGTGTAAGATACATGAAGCTTTAATTTTTCTCAGCAGTGTTTTACAACTTTTAGTGTACATGGCTTACACACTTTCTTGGATTCATCTCAAAGCATTACATATTTTAAAGTGTTATAAATGGCACTGTTTTCTAGATTTAAATTTTTAAATGCTTGTTGCTAGTACACAGACAATTGATTTTTGTACACTGATCACAAACCTTAAATTCTGCAATTCACTTATTAAATGTAGTACAGCTTTAGCTACTAATGCTGATTTTTTTTTATTCAATTCCTTATATTTCTGTTGATTTCTTCTCTGACCCATGGGTTGCTCAGAAGAGAGTTAGTTACCACATATTTGGGAAATTTTCATAGATTTGTTATAATTTCTAAGCTAATTCTACTATGGTCAGAGAAAATAGATAACTTGAAAGTTTAAAATTTATGTTTTACTTTTTTGTGGTACTGAGGATTGAACACAGGGGCTTCCTATCAAGTTACATTACCAGCCCAGTTTTTATTTTTGTTTTATATTGAGACAGGTCTAAGTTGCCCAGGCTGGCCTAGAACTTGTGATCCTCCTATTTCAGCTTCTCCAATATCTGGGATTACCAGCTGTGTGCTGCTACATCCAGAACAAAATTTTAAATTAATTCAGATTTGTTTTTATGGTTTAGAATATAGTCTATCTTGGTAAACACTCTCTGTGACTGTAAGAGGGAAGCATATTCTGCTAATGTTGGGCCAAGAGCAACACAAATGGCAATCAGGTCAGGTTGGTTGATAAGTTAAAGTGTCCCATACACTTACTAGTATTCTTTCTATGTGTTCTATTCATTATTGAGAATATGTGCAAATCTCTATAGTTATGGATTTATCTTTGCAGTTCTATTATAATAAATATCCTAACACTGAACCAATCTTATCTTCCTAAGATAAACTGCACTAGGTCACGGTTGTTTGCTGTTTGGTAATGTTACTTATTATTTCTCATCAATCATGAAATTGTATTCATCTGCAGATTCCTTTTCATACTATCTTTACCTACTTTATGTTATGCTTGCTTCATACAAGAAGCTATGGGATTTCCTGCTGGAGTCCAGCTCCGACCTTGGGAACAGGGAGAGGGGAGAACCAAAGAAAGAAGGGGTCGCCAGGACTGGTGAAGGTAACCAGCGGTTTCGGTTATTGAGCAAAGCACTTAAATACAGGATTGTCAGGCAGGCTGCCAGACCCTTGCCCTAGATTCAACCCCAAGGTTCCTGCTTCTGTTACAATGGCTGCTGAGGTACATAATGACCCATTCAGGACCACTGCCTTTACAGATCGCTTCCGCCCAAGTCAGCCCATTACTCTTCTTCTTACAAGGGAGTCATACCCATTGCCATGGGGAGGTCTTGTCCTTGCCCGGTCTGGTCCCCAACATCTTTCCTTTCTTTTCAATATTTTGGAATAATCTATAGAATATCTAGCCTATCTCGGCTTTGAAGGTTTGGTAGAATTGCCATGGGAAACTGACTAGACTTGGTGCTTTTTTTAGTGAGATTGTTCTCTACTATTTCTTTTACTTTTTTCCTCTGGCAGAGACATTGAACCCAGGGCCTTAAACTAACCTATATCCCCAGTTCTTTTTAAAATTTCTTATTTTGAGACAGGGTCTTGCTAAGCTGCTAAGTCATCCAGGCTGGGTTTCAACTTTTGACCTCCCACCTCAGCCTCCCAGAGCTCTGGGATTAAAGTCATGTGCTACCACAGCCAGCTTATTTCTACTTCAATACAAATTTGTTGTGTTTTCTAAATCAAATGGATTTAGTTTGGGTGCTATACATTTTCCTAGAAAACTGTCCATTTTACCTAGGTTTTCAAGTTATTTTCAAAGGGTTTGTTAGTCTTTTATCACTTGCAAATTTTCTCCTTTTTAAATGGTATTTCTTATCATTTTCTATTCTGTGTATTTGCACTTTCTCCTTTATTTCTCTCCCCCCTGGGTCCTCTGCAGTAGTGCTGCACCACACAGGGTTTGTGTTTAATTAGCACAAGTTAGTAGCAAAGAATGGTTCATTTTGGTAACCTGGTACATGCACTTAACAAATCTTGCTTAGACTTCCAGGAAGATGGCAGAGCAGTAATCAGCAACAAAAATCTGTAATCCAGACACTGGAAAATAACAAGTTGGGAAGAAAAGAAGGAGGCAAATGGATCTCCAGGACCCAGGGAAAATCAGCTCACAGAGGAAGTGGGGAGACAGACTTCAATGCAGAGAAAGAAAGGGGCAATCAGTATTTTCTCTGTCTCCTGGGTGGAGAAAAAAAGATCAGCTCTATGCAGACAGTGAAAGCGGTGACTCCGGAGACCTCCAGGGAGAAACACACCTGTGGAATGGAGCGATGGATGTTGTGTGCTACAACTGTGGGCGAGTGGCTCCAGTCCAAGTGACGGCAGTGTCCCCTGGAGACCCAAAGCCATGCAATTAGGAGTGAAAAGGGTGAAATCACAACAGACCCAGCAGAAATCCAGAAGAACATTAATAGCTATTTTGAGAACCTGTGCTATAAGATGGAAAACTTAGAAGAAATGGACAGATAATATGAATTAGCAAAGCTGAACGAAGAAGATAATAAAATTTCTAAATAGTCCCATGGCAGTCAAGGAAACTGAAGAAGCAATATAAAAATTAACAGAGAAATGCCCAAGTCTGATCAGATTCACTGCTGAATTCTACAAGAACTTCAGAGAAGCTCCAATGCCATTACTTCTCAAACTATTGTTTTTTTGTTTTTTTGTTTTTTTTGTCTTTTTTGAGACAGGGGCTTGCTATGCAGTTCAGGCCAGCCTTGAGCTCACTTTGTAGCCCAGGCTGGCCTCAAACTTATAAGGATCCTCCTGCCTCAGCCTCCCAAATGCTGGGATTACAGGCGTGTGCCACCATGCCCGGCACTCCTCAAACTCTTTAATGAAATTGAAAGGGAAGCAATACTTCCAAACTCATTCCTGTAGGCAAGCATTACCCTGATCCTAAAACCACAGAAGGAACAAACCAAAAAAGAAAAACTACAGGCCAATTTCTTTAATGACTATAGATGCAAAAATTCTCAGTAAGATACTGGCAAACAGAATGCAGCAAATCATCAAGAAGATTATACACCATGACCAGGTGGGATTCATCCCAGGGATGAAGGGAAAGTTCAACATACTCCAATCAATAAATGTAATACACCACATTAACAGAACTAAGGAGAAAAACCAGATGATCAGCTCAATAGAAAAAGCATTTGACATGGCCAACACCCATTCATGATAAAAACCCTGTGGAAAATTGAAATCAAAGGTCTTTATCTAACCTGACAAAAATCATCAAGGACAAACCAACAACCAAAGTCATACTAAATAGTCAAAAGCTTTTACTCTAAAATCAGGAACAAGACAAGGATACCCACTATTACCACTCTTTTTCAATACAGTTCTCGCAACATTAGCTACAGCAATTAGACAAGAGAAAGAAATAAAAGGAATATAAATAGGAAAGGAAAAAGTTAAATTATTATTATTTGCAAAGACATGATACTTTACATAGAAGACCCCAAAAACTCCACCAAAAAACTCCTAGAAGCCCGCCATGGTGATGCATGCCTGTAATCCCAGAACTTGGCAGGCTGAGGCAGGAGGATCCTTGCAAGTTCAAGAACAGCCTGGGCTATAAAGTGAGCTCAAGGCCAGCCTGAACTGCACAGCGAGCCCTTGTTTCAAAGAGACAGACAAACTCCTAGAATTAATAACCACATTCAGCAGCACAGCACAATAGAAAGTCAACACTCAAAAATCAATACCATCCTTATACATGAATAACAAACTCACTGAGAAGTTACGGAAACAACACATTTCACAACTGCATCAAGAAAATGAAATACCTAGCAACCAATCTAACGAAGGAAGTGAAAGACCTAGACACTGAAAAACTATAGTACTCTGAAAAAGGAGATTGATGAGGATATTAGAAAATGGAAAGATAATCCTTGTTCTGGATCAGAAGAACCATTATAGTGAAAATGGCCATACTTCTAAAATTCTTACACAGATTTAATGCAATCCCAATCAAAATACCAACAGTATACCTCACAGGACTAGACAAACAATCCTGCAATTCATACAGAGCCAGAAGAGACCTAGAACAGCAAAAGCAGTTCTGGGGAACAAGGGCAAAGTAGATGGCATCACAATTCCAGATTTGAAATTACAGTACAAAGCTACTGTGATAAAGACAGCATGATTCTGTCAGCCCCTCCCCCACAACAAACAACAAATCCGAGAATCAATGGGACAGATTAGAAGATGCAGAAACAACCCCAAGCACACTCACCTTATCTTTGACAAAGGAGCCAAACACCTTTGCTGGCAGAGAGACAGCCTCTTTAATAAATGGTACTGGGAAAACTGGCTTTCCCCATGCTAAAAATTGAACCTAGACCTATATCTCTCACCTAAACTAACATCAAAATGGTTTAAAGATCTAAGTATTAAAACAGAAACACTAAAATCTGATAGAAGAGTGTAAAATTCTGGAAGACATAGGTGTAGGGAAAGACTTTCAAGAACAAAGCCCAGATGCACAGGAAATATTACAGAGAATCAACAACTGAGCTCTCACCAAATTAAAAAGCTTTTGCACAGCAAAATAAACCACCAAGAGTGAAGAGACAGCCCACAGAATGAGAAAAAAAATTTTTATCAGTTATTCCTTAAAGGACTAACATCTAAAATATACAAAGAACTTAAAAAAAAAATCAGACCCACCCAATTTAAAGACCCAATAAAAAAATATGTACCTGAAATGAACAGACACTTCTCAGATAAAGCACAAACAGCAAATAAACAGATGAAAAGATGCTCAACATCAGCGCTAATTCAAGAAATGCAAATTAAAACACCACTAAGATTCCACCTCACTCCAGAAAGGACAGCGATCATAAAAAAATCAAACAACAAATACTGATGGGAGTGTGAACTGGTACAACCACTATGGAGATTATGAAGGAGATTCCTTAAATCACTAAAAGCAGAGGTTGCGTTTGACCCAGCTGTTCCCTGTCTACGTTTTTTTTCCCGAAAGAGTTAAAACCATCATACCACAGTGATATATAAATAGCTGTGTTTGCTTTTTTGTTTATTTATTTACTTTTTTTTGGTATTTTTTGAGACAGGGTCTCACTATGCAGTTTAGGCTGGCCTTGAGCTCACTTTGTAGCCCAGGATAGTCTCGAACTCACAACAATCCTTCTGCCTCAGCCTCTGAGTGCTGGGGATTACAGGCATGCACCACCATGCCCAACCATACCTGTATTTATAGTGGCACAATTTATACTAGCTGAATCTTGGAAATAGCCCATATGCCCATTAATAGAGAATGTATAAAAAAGTGGTATTAATATAAAATGGAATACTACTCTGCCATAAAGAAGGATAAACTTTATTTATGTTTAGGTAAATGGATATACCGTCTGACCATATTTTAAGTGAAATAAACTGGACACACAAGTTTAACTATCATATGTTTCTCTTGTGTGAGAAACCCAAAGGGTAAATAAGGGGGATAAGGGAGGTAGACATTGAGAAGTAGGAAGAACACATTCAAATGGGAAAGGAAATGAGGGGGAAGGGGAAGGGAAGGAAGGGAAAAGGAAAAAAGAAGGAAAAAATGGAAACAAAGCTTTTATAAATGGTGAGGAGAAGTGCCGGAGGGCAAGGAAATCGGGAAAGAAAAGAAGAATCAAGATCCACTGTGCACAGGAACAAATTCCATGATGAATGTGGCCAATATGTACGACAAACATACTAATAAAAATATGAAGTTGGAAACATTTTGATCTCTTTATCCCACTGTCTGCCTTCTCCTTTTCATCTCTTTCCTTGAGCCCTTTTCCTGTCTCCAAAAATCTACTCCCTATTTTGTATTATTTACTTATTTTTTCATATATGAGAAAAATGCAATATTTAACTTTCTAACTCTGGCTTATTTTGCTTAACATGATGGTATCTGGTTTTGTTTGTCTCCTGCAAATGGATGTGCTTTCGTTCTTCTCCGCGGCTGAGTACACTCTACTGTGTACATATGCATCTTCTGTGTCGCTCACCTGCTGATGGGCATCTAGGCTGTTTCCAAAGCGCTTAGCTAGTGTGAACTGTGCTGCTTTTATACCTGTACATATATGTGTACACTTAAGAACCAGGCGATGGATATAATCTTCCTCTGATGAAATGTAAGTACACCTACTTTTCTTTTTTTTTATTTTTTTATTTATTTTTTTTTTATTTTAGAAACATAAAAGTACAAAAACATATTGACAAACAGACACCCATTATCATAGAAAATAGTACAATCACAACTAATCTATAGACAAGGTGATATGGTCTCAACAGTAGTTGTTGCTTTATCCATTGATATCTTCGAATTGTAGATGTATGGACCCATATACAGACATGCAAAT
>PVLD010035064.1:0-12117 GCA_004027595.1 Dinomys branickii | reverse complement strand
TTAAAATCTTATCAACAAAGAAAAGCACAGGCCATGATGGATTCATAGCACAATTTTATAAAACTTTCAGCGAAGATTTAATGCCAACACTCCTCAAGCTTTTCAATGAAATTGAAAAGGAAGCAACTCTCCCTAACTCATTTCTGGAGGCAAGTATCATACTAATACCAAAACCAGAGAAGGACCCAACCAAGAAAGAGAACTATAGGCCATTCTCCCTAATGAACATAGATGCAAAGATACTTAATAAAATACTAGCAAATAAAATGCAGTGAATCATAAGGAAAATTATACACCATGACCAGGTTGGATTTATTCCAGGAATGCAGGGATGGTACAATATTCTCAAATCAATTAATGTAATATACCATATCCTTAGAGTCAAAGACAAAAACCACATGATTATTTCGATAGGTGCAGAAAAAGCTTTTGAGAAAGTCCAACATGCATTCATGTTAAAAACCCTTGAAAAAATAGGAATAGATGGCCTTTACCTCAATTTAACCAAAGCCATCTATGACAAACCAACAGCCAACATCATACTAAATGGACAAAAACTGAAAGCTTTTACTTTCAAGGCAGGAACAAGAAAAGGATGTCCACTGGCACCACTACTATTCAACATACTTCTGGAAGCATTAGCCAGGGCAATTAGACAAGAGAGAGAAATAAAAGGAATACTGATAGGAAAGAAAGAAGTAAAACTATCACTGTTTGCAGATGACATGATACTTCACATGGAAGACCCCAAAAACTCCACAAGAAAACTCCATCAATTAATTGACCAATTCAGCAGAGTAGCTGGATACAAAGTCAAAACCCCAAAATCAATAGCATTCCTATACACAAACAGCCAACAGACTGAGAGAGAAATTAAAGAAACCATGCCTTTACAATAGCATCCAAAAAACTGAAATATTTAGCAATCATTCTAACAAAAAAGGTAAAAGATCTATTCAATAAAAACTACAGTACTCTGAAAAAAGAGATCAAAGAGGATTTCAATAATTGGAAAAGCATTCCCTACTCATGGTTAAGAAGAAACAACATTGTGAAAATGACCATACTATCAAAATTGTTGTACAGATTCAATGCAATTCCCATTAAACTACCATCAGTGTACCACACAGATCTAGAGAAAACATGCCTTAAATTCATCTGGAACCAGAAGAGACCCAGAAGAGCAAAAGCAATTCTGGGCCACAACAACAAGTCAGGTGGAATCATAATCCCTGACCTGAAATTATACTACAAAGCTACTGTAATAAAATCAACCTGGTACTGGCTCAAAAACAGACCTGAGGATCAATGGAACAGACTGGAAGATACAAACACAACCACGAACACACTCAGCCACCTAATATTTGACAAAGGGGCCAAACAAGCTCACTGGAAGAAAGATAGCCTCTTCAATAAATGGTGCTGGAAAAATTGGCTTGCCACTTTCCTAAGACTGAAAATAGACCCAAGTCTATCACCATGCACCAAACTCAAGTCAAAATGGATCACAGATCTCAATATTAAAACAGAAACACTAAACCTATTGGAAGAGAAAGTAGGTAAAACTCTTGAAGTCATAGGAGTAGGCAGAGAGATCCTGAACAAAAATCAAACTGCAAGGGAAACACTTCAAAGAATCAATAACTGGGACCTCATCTTACTGAAAAGGTTTTACACATCTAAAGAAATCACCAGGAGAGTAAAACAAAAACCCACAGATTGGGAAAAAAAATCCTAGCTGGTTGTCTCTTGGACAAAGGCCTTCTATCTAGAACATAGAAAGAATTAAAAAACATGAACCTGTCCAAATTCAAAGACCCAATCCACAAATGGGCATCTGAGATGAATACGCACTTCTCAGATAAAGAAATACAAATGGCAAATAAATATATGAGAAAATGTTCAACATCATTACTCATTTGAGAAATGCAAATAAAAACAACATTGAGATTCCATCTCACCCCACTAAGATTGACCAGCATCAAGAAATCATCCAATAACAAATGCTGGCGAGGCTGTGGAGAAATAGGAACTCTTCTGCACTGATAGTGGGAATGCAGACTGGTGAAACCACTCTGGATATCGGTTTGGAGATTCTTCAGCAAACTAGGTCTGCAGGTCCCATTCAACCCAGCTATTCCCCTTCTGGGTATTTTCCCAGAAGATCTGAAAACATTGTATCACTGTGATATATGTGCACCCATGTTTATAGCAGCGCAATTTGTAATAGCTAAATTGTGGAAGCAACCCAAATGTCTTTCCACAGAGGACTGGATTAAAGAACTGTGACATTTTTACACAATGGAATATTATTCAGCTGTGAAGCAAGACAAACTGGAGGCATTTATAGGCAGATGGTCACGGTTAGAGACAATACTCATAGGTGGGGTAGATCAGATGTGCATGTGCAAGCAGATATAGTGTCATTAGTGTAGGAATCTGGAGGTGGGAATGTGAATCGGGAGGTGTGAAAGGGGACTGCTCAAAGGTGGAGAGCAGTAGGGATGAAGGGAAGGAGAAAAGGAGTGGGGGGGTGCCTAAGTAGGTATTTGTGTATGTGTAGAATGGCTAACATGAGTGCACTATTGTCTCATGTCGTTTTGATGCAAGGAACAATCAATGATTGGTTGTTTAATCAATCTTGTATGTCTGTTTGTATTACCGTGAGCATAATAATGAGGTTGTCGATACGTGGTAAAACAACAGTTGTTAATCCCCTGCTACCTTGTCTGTTTAGTTTTTGTACTTGTTCTTGTGTTCTGTGTCTGTTTGTTAATGTTTTTTATCTTTTACTTTTAAAATCCAATAAAAAGAAGTGTTGGCAAAAATGAGAAGAAAATGTATATACACTATACACTGCTGATAGAATTTTAAAGAAGGAAACATCCGTTCCCTTTTTTTTTTTTTTTTTTTCCGGGACCGGGGATCGAACTCAGGGCCCTAGTGCTTAGCGGCAAGCACTTAGCCCACTGAGCTGTACCTCCAGCCCAGAATTTTAAAATGATACAAAGACTTCAGCAGTTATTCAAAATATGAAATATAAAGGTAACATATGGCCTAGCAATTTCAAGGCTGTGAATACACCCAAAAAATTGGATGCCACATGCACTTACACATATTATATATGACTGTTCCAAGTAGCATAATTTATAACATGAAAAAAGGAAACCATCACAATGTGCATATGGTGATGAATAGGTAAAAAAATATAGGATATCAGTATAAAGGAGCAAGGATCAGTAATACAAAATGAAATGCCAAGACCTGCCACACTCTGCATGAACCTAAAAACATGAAGTGAGAGAAACTAGACACAAAATTCCACAGGTTGCATCGCTCTACTTCTTTCAAATGTCCCAAACAGAAACATTCGTGGAGTAAGAAAGTAGTTTGCTGTCTGCCAGTGGCTATGGAGTGTGACTGCTAATGGTCACAGGGCTTTGTCTGGAGTGGAGAAGAAAACTATTCTCCAATTAGAATGCAGATATGGTTGCACAGTGCTGTGAATATACAAAAAACACTCGTGACTATAAAGGTCAGCTACAGGGCCACAAGTGTGTTATAAAATCTGAAGCCACAAGAGATTAATGAAAATACGATGCATCACAGACAAATATTTCCTCACACCCTTCTAATTTGTCCTCATAGTGAAAACCTGCTCCCTCCAGGCTTCCCTGGAGAGTGCTTCTGTCTTTGTGACAAGAATTTTCTTTAAGATTTTCTCCAAACACTCTGACATTTCTCTACACAACAAATGAACAAAACACGTTACATAGACTCAAATGTTGTAACCGTCTGCTACTATCAAAGACATTTTCTTCCTGATACATAAACAATAAAAATATAGGCCTCTCCACTTATGAAGTCTTAAGACAGACACAAGGAAAACACACGCTCAGTTTAAAATGATTCTGCTATGTATTAAGAAAAAAACAAGAAGAAAAAAATGAAAATTAGTTCAATTAAGTACGATTGAGATCATTCTTTATTTGAAGAGATTGTCGAAAACCTCCCAGCAGACAATTGTGAGTACCGAGGGATGTGGTGTCTGATACTAGGTTCCTTTTTCTCCCCAGCCTACTGTCTCCTGTGGAAGAAAACATTGCAATTCTGGGCTGACACTTACCTTACTGGAAAAGCTGAAGAATGTGTCTACAGTGTGAACGCTGTATTAAAGAAGCTGAGCTTCCACATTTCTGTGATTTTACTGTGTCCTTATGTATTTCTGATTCCTTACATGGCACATTTGACTACGTTTTCTGTTTTCCTGTGCCCTCCAAGACTGTCCCCTAGCTCCTCAACATCAAGGAACCTCCCCTCTCTCCCTCCGTGTCAGAAATTTGACAGCATATATGATGCTCTGAACATATGGTCAGCTGCCATATGTGGCCATGTGGTCAGCTATCCACAAAATCTGTCTCTGACACATTTTTTATTCCTTTTGCTCCTTGTCCCACCCTGCTAAGCCACCTGTGTGTGTGAATGCCTTTAACCTCCATAGAGAGTTCTCAAGTAACGTGCCATGTGTCAGTTGTCTGAGCTTCTTTAGTCATACCCATCTTTGAGATGAGTGAATCATAAGCAAAGTGACAAAGATCTTAAGAGAAAAAAGCTTTGCTTTTCTTTCTTATTTCTTAATAGTTTTTAAGGGTAGATTTTAGCTTTTGAATCACAGAAATGTACATTTTAATACATACAATTTAATCTGTTTGGACATAGACAGACACTCAAGATACCACTACTACAACCAAGATAATCCCCATACTCATCACCTTCCAAGGTTTCTTATGTATCTTTGTGCTTTTCCCTTGATTGCTTTTGCTTTTGTTCTTGTTTGGGAGAGATAATGACACTTAATAAGAAATCTTAAATTTGAGTGGATAACACCGTAGTTTTACTTTATGTGCTATGCTATGCTGTACGAAACATCATCTGAACTTATTCATCTTTTGTAACTAAAGATGAAGCCATCATAACTCATGGAACAATTCTTCCCAGTTTCTCCAACTCTCAGTCCCTGGTCCTCATATTAAATTCTAATTCAGGGAAGATGTTTAAAGAGAAACATGCTCCTCTTTTATATCACAGCAACTATCACATGACGTCACTATTGCCCAATGGGCTTTTTTAGGTCTTGAGATTTAACTCATAGATTCCCTTAGTTTATCTCTACCGCTATGACTTTATCTTATGAAACGTCAATTAATGTATAAGGCCCTTTAGTTAATATCTTTCACAATAAAATCTTAATTAATGAGATGATTTCCTCACTGCCCAGGAACACATTTCTTATGTTCTCATATAGCACACACTTAATTCCAAGTCAATGATTATGAGTCATTACCAACTTTTATTTCATAAATTCAGTAAAGAGCTTGACAAAATTCCTTGAATGTTGTCTCTGTAAAAATATCTTGACAAAAATTTTTTGAAAGAAACTTAGCTATAAATTAATTGAATAAGGCTCTTTTATTGACATTGTCACAAAGGGTAAATTATGATGTGTTTGCTATAATTTCATACTGCAGAGGACATAAAATGGCTGAGGAATCTGCTCACCAGGGAGTGGGACTCAAATGAGGATAGGCAGAGACAAACTACTAGTCTGGGGCCTCTCTACTTATGCTTGAGTAGAGACTGCATTGGAAGAGTCAGAAATTTTAAAAGACACGATTTGAGATTCAGTCATACCTCTCTTTCTTTCAGAGAACTCGTTGTTGCATGTAGCCCAAAAATCTCCTTTCAGTCAGTAATCCCAGTCTCTGATGAAGTCAATGTCCAAAACCACTTCATTCTCTGCAAAGGTAATTGGTTATGTGCGTTTTATGTGATGAGCCCAGAGAATCAGAGTCTGCTTGGAAAGAAAAGTGATAATGAAATCGCTCTAGGCCCTTATCTCACAAGACTCTACTCTGAGGAGGAGAAGCCATTACAATCACCCATTTCCCCCTTGGTTCTGAAGTGTTTATTGCTTTCCCATAGATATTACTCATTCCTGTCATTAGATTTAGATTAAAAGAAGAATGTGAGGGATATTCTTTCATCGGTAGTAGCATGCTGAGACATTTAAAATTTCAAACTTTTAGGAAATTTCTAAGATAGGCACTGAAGGAATTGTTTAAAGTGCCTCCTCATAAAAGGAAAAAAGAGCCACTATCTATATAATTTGAAAATTTTTATTTTCATTTCCTTCCACTTACTGTATGTACATCATATGGCATATTCAAAAAACAGTATAGTTTTGAACATTTTAGCTTGATTATTAATAAAAACAGCCTTCTTTCACTTCTCAAACTTAAAAATTATTTCCTGCCACATTGTACACTGAGAGTCTAACATACCAATGGGAAGAGATGAAGTTTTCCTTCTCACAGTGAAAGATATATCAAAGAACAATGAAAACATACATGAGTTATTTTTATATGAAACTATTTGAGAGTGAAGATATATTTGATAATTTCATTCAGAATTAATGGCTATATAAATGTGAGAATAAATGTAACTATATATATATATATATATAGTATATATACACACATATAAAAATCCCTTAGTACTTTTATATATATATGTGTGTGTGTGTGTGTATATGTATATATCTGTATCTATATATATGTATATATATGGATTGGTGGCATAACTGTACTGCTGGTGGTTTTGCTGAGGGAAACAGTTCATCATTAAAAGGTTTTTTAATATTTTGACAAATTCTGCATGCTTATATTTGGTAATCTGAGCAATTTATGTGATGACAACTATGTGCAGCATAACAAGCATTCGTGAATTCCTAGAGTCTTGTCTAGTGAAACTATGTATTGTCTCTAATGTTCTTTTAAATTATTATTTTATTACTCCTTTGAATGATCTGATTAATCTTCTTACATCTGGTAATCTGAGCAACTTCACTGAACAGAACAATATGTAATATAACAACCACTGTTAATCCCTATCATTTGGTTTGAAACCCTATATCAATTTTAATGTCCTTTGTTTGTTTGTATTTTGCTATTGTTCTTTTTTAAATGATTCACTTTAAAATTACAATTAATAAATAGATAACAGTAAAAATATAAGGATAACTGAAGGGAAATATAGTATAAGTGAGGGCAGAGAATGAAGGATGATCATACAAGTTTTGAGAAACTAGAGAAGAGGGCAGAAGAGAAAGAATGAAGGGGTAAGCAGCCGAGCAAGGGATTATCGAAGTTAACTGGATAGATTAGAAAGAATATTCATTCATAGAAAAATATAATTAAATCAAGAGAAATAATGGAGAGGGAGAAAAAAGACAAAAATTAGATCAATAAGATAGATAAAAGACCTCAAGAAAGAAAATGAGACAAACAGGCAAGGAAAGAAGAAAAACGCATTAAAATAAATTAAAATAAGCATCAAAAAACTTCCTCTGGTATCCACTGAGTTTGCAAACTACTAGGTAACCCTGCCCTACCTGCAGTAGAGCTTGTGCTGGATGTGGGACTTATCTTGGCTTCCAGATGTGAGGGCCTAGGGCCAGAGCCTTCAGCCAGTACTTTCTGTATGTCCCTTAGTGACCTGCCCACTCTTTACCCTGTTTCTCTGGCGCCTCTCTCCAGTCCAGTTGCTGTGTTGCCCTCAAAAAGACACATGAGGCTGCTCCCAGTCCTGTGTATAGTTGGCTCCTCCTGGCCTTTGCATGGCCTCCTGTGTTCCTTTTCCATTGCAAGTCTCTGTCCTCTCAGGTCATTTGCTACAGGATGGGACGGGATGCTGTGATGGGGTCTAACCCCTCACTGCTGCAGATGCCATCCAGGGCAACTCAGTCCCAATTCTTACTCCCATACCAAGGGTAGAGTTCTGACATGCCACTCATTGCTTTACAAGGTCCACTAGTACCACCACCCTGTGTAAGGGATGGCGACTTTTAGCATATCTTTTTAAGATAGAATAATTCTAGTCTTAGTGCAAGCCTCAAAATGTCTCTTGAAAAACATCCTGGAGGGGTGAAGAGTGAATTTTGCATTCCTGACTTTGTCGTGGAATTCTTCTCCTTGCCTGAGTTTTTTCACCCCATTCCCTGGCCCTGGATAAATATTATATATAAAGAGGGACATATAAAACAGAGTACAAAAAGTATATATCATTATGTCCGGAGCCTGACCCAGTCACGTGGAACAAGGAACACTATGGCCAGGCCTAAACATCCCAATTTATTACCATGGAAACCAAAAGTGTATGTACGGTGAAAACAAAGACAGTTAGGAGCCACATCTCTGGGAAATCAAAGATGGGGGACAACCTTTCCAATTGTTTTAATTAAGGGTAATTAAAAATCAATTTGTTCTGAACGAGTTCTTTAATCTCGTGTAGAGTTCAACATGATTTTTTATTTTTGCCGAAACACATGTCCAGTGCAGTGGGGCTTCTCACTCCCACAGAACAAGGCTGTTTAATTCCTGTACCTTCCTAGTCAAAGGTCACCTGGAAAGGGTTAGCTGTTCCATTCACCACGTGCCCCTATAGTCTTTAACATTGTCCAAGAGGTTCCAGTTAGTGCTCTGGTGTGCAAAAGGAAAGGGGAGAAAAGTCAAAGAAAAACAGGAAAAGCTGGCCCATCATCAGTGAGGGAGCAGCTCATGCACTCCGTGTATCCAGTGGAATTTCCCCCTGCACTGTAGCACCCTCTGTTTGGAGCAAGCAGAGGAGGTGGGGGACCTCATATGCCACGTCTATCCTGGGTGGTTTGATTTGACCACACTGTTCTAGTCTATCCATTTTTTTCCTGTTCTCCTTTTAAGCTTTCTAGTATAGTGGCTCTCACCTGTGATCCAGTGACACACTGGTGGCTGGGCGGGTTGGCTGCTTGTTTTATTAAGTCATAGATCTATGTTTTGCTTGATCTGTGAGTCTCTTATTTCAGATTGATTTTGGTTTCATGATGTATGCTTCTCCCCTTTATTCCAATTTTCCATGTTTTAAGTTTAGTTTCTCTGAGTAGCTCTGAATGAGGATCATCCTTATTAAGCTATATTGAAATTGCAATGTATTTTTAATGTAATAATTTATTTTAATACAAGCATTCACAGTATTTTTATATCACTCCTTGGACCTTGTATATGACCTCTGAATTGTTTTCTTTTCTTTTCTTTTCTTTTTTTTTGTCTTAAGGCAACATGAAACTACAGAAGATAAAACACAATTTTGCTTACAGTCTGCCATTTTCCTACCTGAATAATCACTGAAAATATTAACTGGAAGTGAAGAAACGTTTTCTTTTTGAAATTTATGTATGCTTTTGTTACAGAAAGGCAAATGTTTATGAGAACACTATCTCTGTGCATCTCAGGTGCTAGGGAAGTTATACTTTCATGTTCTTTTCAATTGTGAAGACATTTGATTACATGTATTCCTCTCCGATGGCATTTGATAAGCCATGTATATTCACAATAGTTCTCCTTTATGCTTTCCTTCCTGCTTCCTGGTGTTTATCATGTTCTGGAAAAGCTTTCTGTCTATTGAAGAATTTACTTCCTGTCTCTAATAATATTTTAATAATGTATTTTCCAAAAGATTTCAGAAACATCACACAACTCAGTCATTTTTAAAAATACTTGGAAACATAAAACTTTCTTAATTATTTATTTCTATGTATCACCCACTAATTTAAATAAAATTTTCTAGATTATGTTTGTGCAGTAACTATTTGTTTTCTTTTGTCTTTTTGACTATGCAGTTGAGGTCACTCTTGAGCTCACTTTGTAGTCCAGACTGGTCTCAAACTCATAATTCTCCAACCTCAGCCTCCTGAGTGCTGGGATTACAGGCATGTTCTACCACACCTGGCTTGCAGTAACTATTACAATAAAATAGAATTTATACACATGGAAACCTTAGGAAAACTATATAAGCAACATAAACATAATATCCACATGCATGTGTGTGTTAAATATTAGCATCTATACATACGGGAACAAATCACATATTTTTATATCCATATAAGCGTAGACATATGGTGATGTATGGGTGTTTCATTGGACAATAAGGTAAAGCATGAAGATAAAAATGGTCAGTACATAGAAAACCAACAAGAATCTTCATGTTTTCAAAGAAATTAACACTCTCTTCTCAGTATAATTATTGGTTTCATAGAGTGAAATAAAGGCAATGTTGCATCAAGTTGTTCATGCCACTTTTGTGAAGGGAAGCTGAGGACAAACCAAGTACTGCAGGATGCCTTTTGGGAGAGACATATGGTTTTAAACATGCAACATAACCTGGTTAAATGCTCAGGCTCAGTAAAAAGCAGTGAGCCTGCTGTGCTGGAACATGCTTACACTCTATGTGTAGCAGCTGAGGTCAGAAGATGGCAAATTAAAGGCCAACCTGTGAAATTTAGCAAGGGTCTCTGTCAGTGTAAAATAAGTGAGAGACTGAGGATGCAACACAGTGGTGTAGTACTGGCCTAGCATGCTTAATGCCCCGGATGTATCTCCCAGTCCACCTCACGCCAACCAAGAGCCTCGTGCTATGCCTTGTGACACGGCCCAGTAGAACAGAAAGAGAACTATCATGATGCTGTTTTGATGATGTTCGTGTTTGTTCACTTAAGGAATGCTTGTTGAAGGCTCTGATGCTTACAGGTATCGGAAGGAACACACCCATGTTCTATCATTTAGATGTGGGTTTAAGTATGAAGGGTGTCTCAAGGGCTCAAGTACTGAAAGCTTGATCCCTAATGCAACAATGTTAGAAGTGCGGCCTAGGAAGGCAATTGGATCCTGAGGGCACTGATCTCACCAGATTAACCTGTTAATAATATGTTTGCTGAATGGGCTGTTAGGAATTAGGGAGTAGCTGGAGCAAGTCAGTCATGCAGCTGTGTGTTCTGAAATGAGTATCTTCTCCTTGACTCTTCCCTCGCTATCTAATTCCTGGCTCCCACGATGTGGGGTGAGCATTTTTCTTTCACCACACCATTCTCACATCATGTTCCTGCACTGGAGCCAGCTGACAATGGATTGAATCCTTGTGTATGTCAAGTACTTTGTCCCAGCTTTGGAAAAATAACTAATAAAGTGGTTATGAAGCAGAAAAAGCTGGCCTGCAGGCATCTGAGCAGCTATTCTATGGAGCTATGAACAAATCATCCAGATGCTTCTACCAGCAGGAGGAGAACATACTGGAGCTTCATAGCCAGGATGCCACCAAGAGTTACTGAGACTGACGGATAGAAACCTCGATCCCCACAAGGACACTTTCAGTGTTCTAGTTGTTGATTTGAAAGGCACCAATAGGTGCTTAATGGGGCTGAGGAGAGAAGAAAACATTTATTATGAAAGTCTTCTTTCCTGTCCAATCCAATGAAAAAAGTACATGTGCAACCAGTTTATGTTTACAGAACTGATAGTGATTTGATAAAAAATAGTTCCTTGTAACTAGTTAGAAAACAAACTTCCTACCTAAATTTTTCCATATAAGTTAATAACTGCTAGGCATATATTAATAAAACAATACCACTGCTAAATCTTCAATCATATAATGTAGATGGAGAAACTATAACATGTTCTTTTGCACAAGAATGTGGGGATAATTTGTCAGGAAAAGCAAGCAGTAGCATAGTATAAACAGTGAAAGCAAGAATGTTTCACTGTTTATGAAACATAGGTATTGCCAAAATATGTCCAACATAATAATGGAGATAACTGTTTAGTAATCCCAATATCATCTCTTACATTGCTATGTACTCATTTTATGTAAATATCTTATCATTCATCATATGCCTTCATATTTTCAAATATAGTCCTATACACCTAATAAGAAATCCACGTTATATATCATATATTCAGAACGGTTAAATTATTCATTATAGAGAGCATCGTTTCAGGAATTTTACTGATATGATTAGTTAAAACAGATAAGTATACAAAATATTTATAATATTAAAGCATACTTACAACATATCTATATATATATGTATACATATATGTATACTACACTAATAGAGGTAAATGAATATGGTGTAAATGGTGTGGCGTTTCATACATATAAAGCATAATCAATCATGTAGAATCTGGGAGGTTTTATAATCAATAGAGATGATTCAGGATGGAACTTGGGACATGCTAGAGAGATGCTGTC
>PVLD010035063.1:0-12121 GCA_004027595.1 Dinomys branickii | reverse complement strand
TTGAGCTCTTTCATGGCCTGTTGGAGTTGTTTTATTTCGGATGCAATCGTTTCATAACTTGAAGTTATGAGGCTTCCTGGTTCCCCTGTATCTTCACATTCAAAACTTGTTCTGGGTGGGGTTGAGTTTTGAGACTGCGTTTTGTTCCTCTGTTTTCCCATTTTTGGGTATCAGATTCAAACTGTGGAGCTATAAATTCTACAGACAGTTCAGCAGGCAAAGGTCTGCTGCAGAGGCTGCTCCAATGGTTACTTCTCTTTGGGAGAATGTCCCTTAAGCTGTCTGCTGAGATTTCCGCTTCTACTCCCTACCCCAAGACCTGGCCGGGCGAATAAACAGCTCGCCACCGCAGGATTCTTGCAGATAGGCCACTCAGGTGTTCCTCCCCGGGTGGAGCTCCTTCCCCCCTCACAAAACCCGTTGGGGCGCCTAAGTAGGTCTTCCCACCCGGGAGATCCCGCAGTCCTTAAAGCTGCTTTGATGTCTCTCGCTGGGCTGAGCTTCTTCCCGATTCAGGAAAAACCGGTTAGAGCGCGCACTTAACTCACCCTGTGATCGTGCAGAGAGGAGTGCCGTTCAGATGTTTTTCCCTGGATGGAGATTTTCTCTGACTCAGAAATCCTGCCGGCCAGTCGCTGTTGCTCCAGTTCGCACAGCGCTGGCTGCGGGGGTGGGGTTCTGAGCAGGATCCTGGAGCACTGCCCCGTTTGGTGCAGTTTGTCCCAGTAGTGCATTCTCTGTCGGGTTCAGGAGCTGAAGCCGTTCTTCCCTCCGCACTTGCTCTCTTGGCTGGTTGTCTTCTTCCCGGAAGTCCTCATTTCTGTCTTCATATTGCTATATTTCATTGTTTTGGTGGTAATCCTCTGGGAGGTTCTCTCTCTACTGCCTACCCGGCCGCCATCTTCCCGGAAGTCTACTTTTTGTTTTTTAAAGACAGGGTTTCACTATGTAATTCAGGCTGGCTTTGAACTCACTGTGTAGCACAGGCTGGTCTTGAACTCATGGCGATCCTCCTGCTCCAGCCTCCCGAATCCTGGAGTTACAGGTGTGTGCCACCACACCTGGCAAGTTAAGTATTTCTGTCTTAACATTTAGCTGTTTGGCACACTTTGATTTTAGCACAGTTCCTATTGAGAGATTTGGGTCTAGAGTCAATCTTCTGCATGTGGAAAGCCAGTTTTCCCAGCAGCATTTATTAAAGCAGCTACCTTTCCCATAGTATATGTGTTTGGCGCCTTTGCCAAAGATCAAATAGCCTGGGATTGTTTCTGTGTCTTCTGTTCTGTCCCATTGATCCACACATCTTTTTGTGTCGGTACCATGTGGTCTTTGTCACTGTAGCTTTGCATTATAACTTCAAGTCCAGGATTGTGATGCTTCCTGCTTTGCTTGTGTGATCCAGGCTTGCTTTTGCTGTTCTTGGCCTCTCCTGGTTGAACGTGAACTGGAGGATCATTTTCTCCAGTTCTGTGAAGGGTGCTGTTGGTATTTTGGTTGAGATGGCATTAAATCTGGGTAGGCTTGCTGGACATCACATTTCAGATTTCCTTATGCTTGAATCTTTCAGAAGCAGAGTTCTTTGGTCAAAGGCAGATGACATTAAAATTTCTTAGAAAGTGTTATGAGTTCACAAGATGATTGCTCAGAAGCCGTGTGGAAATAGCAACACTGTGTTCTTGGTTCAACCACAGGCCACTAGGATTTTTTCTTTTCAGGCACTGGGGATTGAATGCTGGGCCTTTGCATTGAGCTACAACCAGCTCCCCTCCCACAGGGCCTCGCTAAGTTGATAATTTGCCCAGGTGGTGCTCAAATGTGGGATCCTCTTGCCTCTGTCTCCCAGGGTGCTAGGATTAGAGGCGAGCATGTTTGCATCAGGCTGAAGCCAGTTGTCTTTCAGATTGTGTCCAGGCCTTGGCATGCTCGTGGGCAGTGGAAGGATCAGGTTGACACAGTGGTCATAGAAAAACTGCTCATATTCTTCTAGGTTCTACAGCAGCTGGAACCTGTCCCCCCCCCCATTTGGCAACATCTGAAGACATTTTTGGCTTCCACAGTTTGGGGTGTGGCATGTTGTGGTGGACTGACAACTGGTGGTCAGCTTGTAACACCCAGCTGAACTGAACCAGCATGGTGCTGGGTGTGGGAGGCCCGCCTGTGGACTGTTGCCAGCAGCAGAAGAGGCAGAACTGGAGAGGAAGACATTTAGAAGCTGTTTGGAAGCAGTAGGGAGCTGTTGGTTTTCCTGGAGGAGTTTGTCGTGCTGGCTTTCCCGATGGACTCGGCTGTCCTCATCAGAAGACAAGCTCAGGACCTCCTTATCACTGGGAATGGCTTGGGTTCACTTTGGGGAAGCTCTGGTCCTCACTTCGTGCATCACTTCCTGGCTCTGGAGGGGAGGATGGTGCCCTGCTCCATCTCCTGGAGAAGTTTGTCGAGTTGGCTTTCCTGGTGGGAACTCGGCTTTCCTCATCATTGGAGGAGCTCAGGACCTCACTGTGGCTGAGGATGGCTGTGGTACTTTTCAGGGGAGCTGCGGTCCTTACTTGGAGCATCACTTCCTGGCTCCAGTGCAGATCCCTCAGCCTGCTGGCACAGATCCTTCATCCTGCTAGCACAGACTTCCTAGCTTCCACCACTGACCTTTGGGCCTTCCCAGTGCAGATCCGTGAAACAGCCCTGCATGAGACATTGCTGGGGCTCTTGGCCTCCAACTGGACTCGTGGGAGGCACTGTTATAGGCTCTAGGTCTTCAGCTGGACTCATGCAGGACATTGGTGTGGGATCCAGGCCCTCAGCTGGATTCTTTGGTCTTTAGTGTGTGGACAGATTTCCTGCGCTCTCTTTGTATGTGAGTCTTTGGGTGACTGTTATAAATCATCTTATGATTTAAGTGTCCTGTATTGTATTGTTCCCCTTGCAAACCCCAAACCACAACAGGTATGCAACTGACATCCAGCGAGTAGAGATGGCAATGTGGCTAAACAGTCTGCAAGCCACAGGATGGCCTCCAGGACAGGGCAGCTGGAGTGGCAATAGTGCAGGGATTGAAAGACTGTCTCCTAGCGCCTAGAATTGCATTCTAGAAGCCATGTTGTTTGGCACACTCATGTTCCAGAATAAGTTGTCTAATTCTCAGATCCAGAATTCTTAAGTCTTGTGAGGAATCAATCTATCAGACCCCACGAAATACTAAGCAGGGCTTCTAGCACACAGCGCCATCTAGCGGCGGTGGTTACTGATACCGTTACGGATACGCTAGGACCTGCTGGGCTGTCCGTGCGTCCCTCCGAGGTGGGCTGTGTATAGAACAGCAAAGATTCTCTAGTACTGGAACTCAGCACGTTTAGAGTGGATTCATTTTTCATTAATGGACAGCTCCTTTTTTGTTTTGACTTTATTATTATTACTACCTTTTTATTCTGAGACAGAGTCTTGCTACGTACTCCAGGCTGACTTTGAACTCACGTAGCCCAAGCTGGCACTGATTTCCGATCCTCCTGCCTTTGTCTCTTTTTGGATTTCTTTTGAGTCAGGGTCTCACTATGCAGCTCAGGATGGCCTTGAACTCAGTGTATCCCAGACTGGCCTCAAACTTATGATGGTCCTCCTGCCTCAGCCTCCCAAGTGCTAGGACTACAGATGTGTACCACCATGTCCAGCTAAAAAGTTTATTTTTAAGTTTAGTTTTACTTTTACTATTTGTGTATTATAGGTGTGCATTGCCAATGCCTGGCATAATTTTTTTTTTTAGGGCAAAAAAACAAACTAAATGTAGAAGGAATGGACTTATTTCTTAAGGTTTCTGCATTTCAAAACAAAGGTTAATGTTATGGCTTCTCCCTCTCCTCCCCTTCCCTTCCCTTCCCTTCCCTTCCCTTGCCTTCCCTCCCTCCCTTCCCTTCCCCTCCCTCCCCTCCCCTCTCCTCTCCTCCCTCTCTATGTCAGCTCTTGTATGAAGAATTTTCTCTACTCTCGAGTCTGGGTTCAGCACGACACAATTGCAATCATTTGCGACTGCTTTGGCTGAAGAGTTCTGAGGCTGGCAGGGCTCAGTGGGGTGGTTTTTGCTCGGTGCTCCGCAGGCAGCTGCAGTTGGAGAGGGGCTTGCAGTGGAGTCACATTAGATTCCCTCAGGTGTGTTAGTCATGCTGATGCTGTCACACAGGTTCTCAGCTGTGACACACAGGCTTTTTAAGGGGCCTGGAGTTCTTCCCAGGTGGAGGCTGGGTTTCAATGTAGACGAGGAGAGGATGTCACTACTGGGACTTGAAAGTCTCACTGGCACTTTGGCTACCTTCTGCTTATTAGAAACAAGCCCAAGTCTAGCCCATATCCAGTGGGATGTGAATTAGAAGGAAATAACATTCTACTTCTTGATGAGGATCAGAGTTTTACAAATATAAAACGACTGCGGCGCCTCTCTGTGTTACTTCACTGGTCTCAGTGTGAATTACACTGCACTATCATCTACCTGTCTGCCTCCTCTATGGGGATGGTTTTCTTGTGGTACTGGGGATTGAACCTGGGACCCTGCATGTGCTAGGCAAATTCTCTACCACTCAGCTACAACCTTAGCCCTTTTAATTTTATTCTGAGACAGGATTTCCCTAAGTTATGCAGGCTGGCTTTGAATTTCTCCTGCCTCAGCCCTCTGAGTAGCTGGGATTACAGGTGTATGCCACTACACCTTACTTGTGTGGGGAATTCTTTTATTTTAATTTTTTTTTAAATTAAAAAAATTATTTTAAAGACAAAAGAATGGAGACATATGAACCAGAATAAGCCATAAACAATACATAAAATACAAAATTATACAGAATATAGTAGGGAATTAGCACTGGATGTTGTATTACATAATGTTATCTTCACATTAGTTAACACAAAAACATTAAAGGAAATACTAAATTACAGAGAAGATAGTAGGGAATTTGCACTGGATGCTGTATAATATAAAGTTATCTTCACTTCTGTTAATACAAAAACGATTGAGGAAATACAGAATTATAGAGAACATAGAAGGGAATTAGCTCTGGATGCTGTCCTACATAATGTTACCTTCACCTTTGTTACTCAGTTACAGAGATGATGGCCTATTTGATCATTCAATTTTTCTCCTCCCTCATCCCCGTTGCCCCACCACTCAATCAGTCATCTTCCCTGTGATAATAACTGTACTCCTGGGTTTATCTATAGCAGTGGACTCTTGCCTTGGGAAGAGATATAGCTGCCTCAGACTATACTATAACATACATAGGTGTATACAAGCTGCCATGGTTGGAGGTGGAAAAGCACATATGCTCACAGCGGACCGCCCAGCTCCACCCCGTCACCATGCTATGGGTGGGGGCAGGTCCAGACCATGAGTTGCCCTGAGAGGGGCCCTCAGCAGAGCAGCCGCGGGGCCCACATTGGGGCAGCTGCGGGGCCCACAGCGGGGCAGCCACGGGGCTGTGTGGGGAATTCTTAGTCTAGGGATTTCAGGGAGAGAATCTAGGAGGTCTGTGATCTTGTATAAGAAACAATTTCCAAGCAGGTACTTTCACTAAATTCTAACTTTAATTGGCCAACTTCTCCTTTATGAAAGTTGGCAACAAGCCATGTCACTGCAGAAGTGTCTGTGACTTTGCCACCAATAGAAGCCAGGGGTATTTTCTTACCATGTTACGGTAGAGTTGGATATCTGGAAATATTGTTAACTTCATCATTACTGTAGAACCATGGTAGTTATTAAACCCTGCTTTGCATCTTGTTACTTAATGCAATAATAAAGAATCACATATGGTACAGTATGTAAATTTTGTTTTTATGAATATTTTAATAACTGTATGTACAAATATTTGCTTTTGCTTATAATTCTATGTTTGCATCTTGGTTTTTTTTTGAGACAGGTTTTTGCTGTGTAGTCCAGGCTGGCCTTGAACTTTTGGCACTCCTCCTGTGTCAGACTCCTGTCTGCTGGGATTACAGGTGTGTGCCCAGCTGTCTGTTTTCTGTGTTTTAAACAATTATTCTCAGCAGTGGTTTGTGGTTTTCCTGAGAAGGAACACAGTGATTGGTTGGTAATGTCCACCTTGAAGGAGGAGGGGAATCTTCTAGGTCTCTGCAGAGCACGTGCTTTCATCTCAGCTCTGTGACCAGGAAGGGCATGGAAAGTCACATGGGGCCCAGTGCAAGCTGTTTAGAAACACCTGCCCTTTCCCAGGATTTTTTCTTTTTCTTCCTGCAAGGATAGCAGAACTTAGCTGGGTGTGGTGGCACACCCCTGGAATCCCAGCACTCGGGAGGCTGAAGCAGGAGGATCTTAGCAAGTTCGGGACCAGCCTGGGTTTCAAAGTGAGCTCAAGGCCAGCCTGAACTGCATAGCGAGACTCTGTCTCCAAAATGACAAAAAACAAAAAACAAAGCATAGCAGAACTTTGAACTCTATTGCCTTGGGAGAGAGATGTGTGGCAGAGTAGAAAGCACAGTGCCCAAAAGTTTTTCTGACTTTTGCTTTGCTGAATCAAAGTTTTTGGAGGAATTTATAAAAGATGCCTTCAGTGCCGATGGCTCCTGGAGCCAGGCAGTAAGGTGAGGTGACTGGGCTGGTCAGGAAAGTCCTCAGGACCTCTCTGGCCATGTTTGATGCTCATCCTTTTGGTGGACAGCTTTGCACAGGGAAATCTTCTCTACTCTAAGCTAAACACGCCTATGAGCCTGTGTTACAAGAAGTGGAAAGTGATCCCTGATCTCTGGACCAAAGGGACAGCAAGGGGGAGGAGGGTGTGTGGCACACAGGGGCGCAGATTCGGCTCCGGTGGATGGGGGGGGGTCACCTGGTGGCCTCAGAGCCACTGAATTTATTTATTTATTTATTTATTTTTAAATTTTATTTTAAAGACAAAAGAATGGAGATATATGAACCAGAAAAGCCATAAACAATACAGAAAATACAAAGTTATACAGAATATAGTAGGGAATTAGCACTGGATGTTGTATTACACAGTTATCTTCACATTAGTTAACACAAAAACATTAAAGGAAATACCAAATTATAGAGAAGATAGTAGGGAATTTGCACTGGATGCTGTATAATATAAAGTTATCTTGACTTCTGTTAATACAAAAACGATTGAGGAAATACAGAATTATAGAGAACATAGAAGGGAATTAGCTCTGGATGCTGTCCTACATAATGTTACCTTCACCTCTGTTACTCAGTTACAGAGATGATGGCCCATTTGATCATTCAGTTTTTCTCCTCCCTCATCTCCGTTGCCCTACCACTCAATCAGTCATCTTCCCTGTGATAATAACTGTACTCCTGGGTTTATCTACATCCTTGGACTCTCGCCTTGGGGAGAGGTATAGCTGCCTCAGACTATACCATAACATACAGGGGTGTATACAAACTGCCATGGTTGGAGGTGGGAAAGCACCTATGCTCACAGTGGACCGCCCGGCTCCACCCTGTCATCGTGCTATGGGTGGGGGCGGGTCCAGTCCATGAGGTGCCCTGAGCGGGGCCCTCAGTGGAGCAGCCACTGGGCCCACTGCGGAGCAGCAGCGGAGCAGCCGCGGGGCCCACAGTGGCCCAGCCGCGGGGAGAGCCACTGAATTTAAACATTTTGTATTTTTAAAGAGAAACTAGCCAGTGGCACCAGCCCTCAGGAGGCTGAAGCAGGAGGATCACTGTGAGTTAGAGGTCAGCTTGGGCTACCCAGCAAGACCCTTTCTCACAAAACAGAAAACAGCAACAACAAAAAAAACCAGAAACACAAAAGAGGAAGAAAGAGAAAGAGAGAAACTAGAATCAAATTTTGGTGTGAAATTTCCTGTTTGTTAAATGTTGACAACAAATTTAGTTTCAGAAAACTTCGTTGGCTGAAGAAATCATATCTGCCTGACAAATGCAGCCATGTCAGAAATCAGCCAGGAAGCTAAAATCGTCACCTCTTTCCCATTCCTTGAAATTCTGGTGTTCTGGGTCAGACCGTTGGCCTGGGCATTAGGGTCTCAGGCTCCGGGGATTCCCACGCGTGTCCCCCACATGCCTGCGGCCTCAGGGCTGGAGACCCAGGCAGCACTGAGGCGGGGCTGCAGGCCTGGAAGGCTGACGTCACAGGATGTTACGGGGCAGGTGTGCGCACCTGCAATCCCAGCTCCTCAGGAGGCCGAGGCAAGAGGATTGTAGGTTGAATTCTGTCCCAGCAACTTTTGCGAGATCTGTTCTCAAATGAAAGGTGGCGGCTGCGTTTGGGGACACGCTCAGCAGCACAAGCAGTGAACAAAAGCTGGCAGTGTGCCCTTATGTTTCTGCCTCTCTGTGGTGACCGGCCCCGCCTTGGGACTAGGGGCCTGGGGCCAGGGACATGCTGCAGCAGCAGCTGCAGGGACAGGCCCGTTCCCCCCCCCCCCCCCGGGACTGCCTGGCTCACCTGCTTACTCCTTTTGCTGGCAGGTACCAGAGCAGGTGGTGACTTGGTGGCCATGGCTGGTCCTGTTTCTCCGCATGCACTGGGCCGGGCCGGGCCAGGCTGGGCCATGCTTTTCTGGTGAAGGCGGGTCAGGGTCAGGGTTTGCTAAAGGGCTGCCTCATGCTGGCAGCAGAACCGGCTGAGTAACCAGGCAGCAGCAATCATCAGAACGGGACAGGCCTCCAGGACCCAGCCCTGCCACACTCTGGCCTCTGGGGCTGACTCTGGCTCTAACTAACCCTTCCCGAGCTCGGGACGGGCAGGAGGAGCACGGGGCCTTCCAAGGAGGAAAGGCTCTCAGATCCCCGAGGCCTTGGCGGGAGCCGCCAGCCCGCATGTGCACGTGTGTCGCGGGCCAAGAGGACAGAGGAGTGCGCAGGGGACCCTGTCTACCCCTCCAGGACTCACACGTCTGAAAGGGCAGCCGCTGCGACCTTCCTAGGGGAGCTTTAGGACGCACTTGGGGTCTCCCCCGGGGGCCCCTGCACAGGCAGGGTACCCCCCTCGCCCGGGTCACGGGAGCCATCGATCCTCTCTGTTCCTGCTCCTGCTGAGTCGCAGGCTGCCCTAAAATTTAGAGGCCTGGAACTGTGGCGGCCGCTTTGCGCAGTGTCTGGGCCCTGGCTGGGGGACCTCAGGGCTGTGTGCGGCAGGGACTCTGCACCCAGAACCCCGGGGTCAGAGGAGTCCCAGAGACGGTGGCCCCAGGGGCCCTAGGCGGCGGCAGATGAAGAGCTTCCTGGGTCGGCCTCCCCCATCCCTTCTTCCGCGACAGCAGCTGGCCAGGTCAGCTCCAAGGCCAGACCGGGTTCAAGGAAGCGGAATGAGACCCCACCCGACCAGGGGAGGGGCAGCCGGAGGAGTTCCGGCCGCACAGCTTCCCACGCGTCTCAAGCGGCGGGCTCGCGTCTCCCTGACAACCAGTAGAAAACACTCCATTTCGCAGTGCAAACCGTGTTTCTTGTTTTATTTTCCGGCGAGATCTGAGCCGAGAAGAGACTGGCGATCACTGCACGGCGGTCTTCCTTGCACCGGGGCCGCACTGCATTCCGCTGCTCTGCAACAATTTCCCAAGAAAGCAAGAGGAGGCTTTCGCACCTTCCTCCATGGATGCAGGGGAATAAAAGCCGGCCTCTAGCGTCCATCCTGCCTCCACCGACCCTCCTGTGCAGGGCCACCCGGCTCTGAGCCGGATGTGTCTCCACGGTCACTTGGATGGAAGGTTTGGAAAAAAACGCAAATAGCGTCATTCTCTTCACGCTTCCCTTCCTAATCTGCTTCTCTTTCACTTTTAACATTGTGTGCAGGAGATGGGTTCCCATCAGTACTCGTAGGTTCATCCCATGTTCAGAAACAGCCTCAATGAAACCCAGCCTGTGGACCGGTCCATTCTCCTACCGCGCTCTGGAGGTTGTCACTGGCTTTTCACTCTTTTTTTATTTTTATTTTTTGGTCTTTTTGAGACAGGGTCTCCCTATGAGGCTGGCCTTGGGCTCACTTCGTAGCCCAGGCTGGCTTCCAACTCGAAAGGATCGTCCTGCCTCAGCCTCCTGAGTGCTGGGATTACAAGTGTGCGCTACCACCCCTAGTTGGCTTTTCACTCTTGCAAACGGTGCCCTGCCGTAGCAGTGTTTGTTGCTCTCAGTTATCTGGGGTTAGAATTTCTGGGTCACAGGCCATGTACAAAGCAACTTGAATTTTTACTACCAGATTTACATACAACATAGATGCGCACACTTACGTAGCTACTGAGTTCTCTCCATTGTTGCCAAGGGTGGGTAGCCTCAGTTCTTTGACTTCTTTGCAGCTTGATAACTGAGCTTCTCGCTGTTTTATACAGCAGTTGAGCTCAGCTAGTAGCTGAGGAAATGGCCTTCAGGCTGTGGGAGAACTGAGGTCCCAGCGGCCTGTTACCTCTGAGGAAGTTACTGAGGCTCTCGCGCACCCTGTGTGTGCTTGCCGCCTCCTGCAGTAGGCTGGTCACGACGCTGGGAGTTCTCAGCCACTGAGTTACTTCGTGTTATTCCCAAGCATTTCCGGCTCGGCTGGTGCAGAGAGCCTATGCTGCTCAGGCTTCTGCAGGAGGGGCGCGGCAGCCGGAACTGTCTTATTCTCGAGTGGGAGGGTCACAAGAGGGGCCAGAGCCCCAAGGGCTCACGTACTGCATCTGCCGTGAGGCCTGAGCACCTGTGTCATCCTCCTGGCCCACGAGGAAGGCACCAGGGTGCCACACACCCCACAAATGGTAAAACCAAGGCACAGAGCGGGTGGGTGACTCCTCTAGGTTCACAGTAGTACTAGGAAATCTGACCGAGCTGGAATCTGCACCTGGCAGTGTGGGAAACCACTCAGACTGTTTCAAAGCTCAAGCGCATCTAAAGACACCGAGGATACGACCCTGCTCATGAAGCGCAGGCGCACAGCAGGATACAGTGGCGTAACCGAGATTTAGCGCAGGCAAACATGCATGCACTGGTGACGGCACTATGAAGAATGTGAAGACGAGACAACAACCAGTATAAGAATTATACCATGAGCATGCAGGCGGCTCTGGCTCTGGCTCTGGCTCTTGCACTTTGCTGTGCTCCGTGCTGCCTGCTGCTGTTGCTGATGTCTTGCACACGTGCGTTCTTTAACCTCAGGACTGCACCCTCGAAAATCTCCCTAGAGCCTCCCCAGAAAGCTGGCAGGCAGTCAGGCTCAGTGCTCCAGAGCAAGGGTTGGGGGTGGGGACAAGGGGCTCCATGACTCAGTGGTCTCTCTCCTGAGTGGGTGCTGAGAAACTCTTGTACCTATGCACAAGAAATCCTCAGCAAGAAACTGTAGCTGGGTGTGGTGGCGCACACCTGTAATCCCAGCACCCTGGAGGCTGAGGCAGGAGGATCGCTAAGGATTCAAAACCAGCCTGTCTACAAAGTGAGTACAAGGCCAGCCTGCATTGCATAATGAGACCCTGTCTCAAAAAAGAAAAAAAAATAAAAACAAACAAAGAAGGAAATAACATGGCATTACATATAGGGACAAAGATATAAAGGTATAGACTCACCGAAGTGCTTGCTCTAGGGAAGGACGAGGAAAATATGACCAAAGAAGGGTCTATTTTTAAAAATGGATATAATTGCTTATTCAGTATGGGAAAATAGCTGCTAAAAACAGTCCATTGTGAGTACATAGGATACTGCTGCTGTAATTTTCTTGTTAAAATTCTTTCTATCACTGTTAGTTTTATTATTTATTTTCTTCCTTTCTCTTTCCTTTTTTCTTTCTTTTTTATCACAGCTATGTGTGCCAGTAGCTCAAAGATTCAAGTCATTCTATAAGATTCTTCTTCTTTTTTTTTTTTTTTTTGGTCTTTTGGAGACAGGGTCTTGCTAAGCAGTTCAGACTGGGCTTGAGCTCACTTTGTAGCACAGGCTGGCCTTGAACTTGCAGTGATCCTACTGTTTCAGCCTAGCAAGTGCCGGGATTACAGATGTGTGCCACCACGCACAGCAAGGTTTTTTTTTTTTTTTTTTTCTAAGATTCTTAACTATATTGTGGGAGACCACTGAGAGACCTGCGGTCTGCATCCATCTTGTAAACTACCAGCCATCTTGAGAATTTAGTTTCAGTTTCCATATATGGTCAGTTTCCTGTAGTTTCCATGTATGGTTAGTTTCCTG
>PVLD010035062.1:0-12121 GCA_004027595.1 Dinomys branickii | reverse complement strand
GCTGAGAGGATAAACTGTCTGACTAAATTTGCATGTCTGTATATGGGTCCATACATCTACAATTCGAAGATATCAATGGATAAAGCAACAACTACTGTTGAGACCATATCACCTTGTCTATAAATTAGTTGTGATTGTACTATTTTCTATGATAATGGGTGTCTGTTTGTCAATATGTTTTTGTACTTTTATGTTTCTATAATAAAAAAAAGCACAAAAAAAAATAAATAAAATTTAATGAGGATGACAAAGTGCACATATACACATATGTATGTTAGAGAGTAAATATAGATGTATGTATATATATATGTATATATATATACACACACACACACACACATATATATATGCACACACACACATACATACACCATATGTTTCTAGGAAGTGGATGGGGCAATAATTCAAATGTTAAGGTATATTTTGATGCTATATTCTTTATTTCCTTACATATTTTAGCTCTATATATTGATAATAAAACACTCAAGAAAAATGATATAAAATTCATTGTTTAGAATATGGAACATTACTGCATTTTAACTGTACGATGTTTGAAGTACTCTGGCTATTGTGGTAAGATTCCAGGTTTAGTAAATATGAATATGTCTCTAGGTAAACCATAATTGTAGATAAAAAGTAAAAGTTTTAGTTAACTTATGTCCCACAATTGCATGGAAGAATGCTAAATATTATATATTCTTTATCTGAAACTCAAAGTTAGCTATTACATTTGCTACTTTGATGACATTAACATTATGTTATCTGTATTTTATTCTCATAAATGGTATCATTTTGAAGAAAGCATGAATCATTTTAATGGTTATGTATATTAAAATCTTAGGTGGGCTAAATACATTCTTGCAAACAAGAAAAAAAAAAGATTTTTTTTCATTAATTCATTTTTTAAAAGACAATAAAATCCTAACAGTTTTTAGAAAGGGTTTCTCTCTAATATTCAAGTGTATGCAGACTAAACATTAGTTTAATTAAGATAATCTTTTTTAGTTTGAGGGTGACAAATCAAAT
The DNA here is from genome assembly GCA_004027595.1 of Dinomys branickii. Taxonomy (NCBI): domain Eukaryota; kingdom Metazoa; phylum Chordata; class Mammalia; order Rodentia; family Dinomyidae; genus Dinomys; species Dinomys branickii. The sequence continues at coordinate 11,095 of PVLD010035062.1, read as the reverse complement.
CGATAACAATGTGAGAAGTATTTAATGGAGCATAGGCTCTCATATTTTACTGGCAGGAGTACAGATGTACGTATGTCAGAAGAGCAACCCAGAATTATCTATCAATTTTAAAATTACGCTCGCATTCATAAAGCTTCTTTAGTTATAGAAAAACACAAAAGTAGTTTTATATGTGTAAGAATTATTTATGATTGTATAAAGCAATCAAGCAAGAAGTTAAGAGGAGAGAGTGGGAGAGAGAGAGGAAGGGAGGGAATAAAATTCAATTAATAACCTCATTGGCAATGTGCAAGTCAAAACCAGAGGGCAGGAAAATATCTGGGATCCAGAAAGATCTGCCTCCAGTCTCACAAGTGAAGAGGGAGAAGAGCAGAGGTCAGAGCTAGAAATGAAGAATATTTTTAGCACAATTCTCTATATCTGTATTACATGTTTTCCAAAATATCTTACATTGAAATGGTAAGTGAAATAACACATCCCTTCATGTACAATTTTATTTTTCAAAAATCTCCATGTACTCATTGGCTAGAATTGCAAAGACAAAGCAGGAGGAATCACAATCACAGATTTCAAGTTTTACTACCAAACTGCAATAATAAAAACAACATGATATTGACACAACACAGATTTGCGGATCAGTGGAACAGAATAGGAGGTGAAGAAACAACTCCAGGCACATTGTCATCTGATCTCTCTCAAAGGGGCCAAAAAAGGTATGCTGGGCCAAAGGCAGCCCCTTTAGCAAATGGTACAAGGAAAACTGGTTCCACACAAGCAGAATATTGAATCTAAACTGGCATATATCGATTTGCATAAAAATAAAAATGTATCAAAGACGTAGACATTGAAACGATATGCAATTTACTGGACAATAATACAGAGAAAACTTTTGAAGACATAGGCATAGGCAAGGGCTTTCTGAACAGAACCTCAATTGCACAAATTAAAATGTTTCTGCAGAGCAAAGGAAGTAATAGGCTGATAAAATAGCCTATGGGATGGAAAAAATATTGGTAGCTGTCACTCAGACAGAAGATTAATATCTAGATTTTACAAAGAACTAAAAAGTCAGACTCCCTGAAATAAAAAGACATAATAAAAATGGGCTACTGAAACGAATAGGCACTTCTCAGTAGAAGTACAAATGAAGGATAGATATATGAAAAAAAGATCAGCATCTCCTGGTAACAATGAAATGCAAATTAAAATAACACTGAGATTCCATCTTACTTCAGAAAGAATAGCTATTATCAACAACATGAAACAACGGCCAGATAATAAGAAATGTTGAAGGCACAGCGTGGTGAGCGGAGGACCCTGCAACACTGCTGGTGGAAATACAGCTTTTTACAGCAGCTATGGAAATCAGTATGGAGAGTCCTCAAAATATTAAAACTAGAAATTCCATTCAGCCAGTTATTTCCATGGTATATATCTTCCCCAAAGTATCAGATACACGATATTACAGTAATATATACATATACATGTTTATAGCCGCACAATTTGTAATGGATCTTGGGTAAGTGTATATCCCCATCAAAAGAGGAGTTAATAAAAAGAATAGAGTACTGTATTTATATAAAATGGAATATTGCTTTGCCATAAACAAAGATCAATTTGAATCATTTATAGGAAAATAGGTATACTTTGAGACTATAATGTTTAGGTAAGTAAATTACACACAGTTCAGATATTGCATAAGTCCTCTTACTTGAACAATCCAAAAAATAAATAATTTCCAAGAACAAAATTAAAGATGAGTGCTAGAAGTAGAGATACAGCATTTCCCAATGGAAAAGGATCTAGAGATAGAAGGGAAGGGAAAGGAGTGAAGGGTAAGAGGAGGTAAAATTTAAAATATGTTAAGTACATGTACATACCCTGTAAGAAGAATGTGAACATTATGTGGTCAAAGGTAAAAATAAATATTTTTAAAACAAATAATTTTGCCAAAACTAATCTCCATTGGTTCATTTTTTTAATCCTGTTTTTAAGAAAAGCTCTTCTACGTCAATAAGCTAGGAGTGTGTGTGTGTGTGTGTGTGTGTGTGTATGTGTGTGTGTGTGTGTGTGTGTGTGTGTTTATACAGAAAAAGTGATCAAATAAACCATATCCTGAAACATTAGAAATTATCCATATGGTAAGTTTGCAGACAATTCTATTTAGATCTATAAGTTTATTGTACATCTAACCTCTACTTTGAGTATAAATTTCCTATATAATCAGTTTCTTGCTAATTTATCTTAATTTATATTATACAACTCAACAGAACCAAATGCTTTAAAATGTTATCTGATATTGAAAGTGTTGTCAGGAATAATTAGACATTTAGTGTGACTTCACTGTTATTTATACCTTTCCGCTATCAGCATGTTCAATGATATAATAAAAATTAATACAGTAAAATTTACAAGCCATTCAAATGCTAGTCATTCTAATGAGAGAACATTTCTCTGTAATTGGAAGGCTTGTGTTTTAAATTTTTTAAAGAAAAGAAAAATAAACAATGAAAACAATGATATGAAAATTGAAAACAAGATTGTAGGAGAGTAGCAATGCTTAGTACATTGTGTTTTGTTATTTTCAGAGTAGTTGCTCATAGCACAAGATATAGGTATGAAAAAGAGATCAAACAATGTAGGCATAAACTTTCTTTTCAGTGAGCTAATAGCAGTTAGTAGTAAAGCATCTTAAGTCTCTCGTGTGTGTGTGTGTGTGTATTTATATATATGTATATATTTACCACCAATCAACTGACACTACCTTAAATGTTTTTACAATTATAAATATGCTGATATACTTAGGATTGCAAGGAAGTCTGTGCTAAGGTTGTGCGGTTTATACCTAGATGTTCTGTTAAAGCCTCCTGAACTCTTGGAAGGCACATGACTGGGCCTACTATAGCTGCCTTGCTGTTAGGAGACGGAGCCTGGCAGATGAGGTGTGCCCCCACTGCGTGACCTGGAAGGGTACATCTCATTCTCCGGCCCCTCCCCTCACTCTCTGATTTCTGGGTGCTGTGACCTGGACAGATCTCCTCTGTCCAGGTCCTCCCACTAGGCCACTTCTATGCTTCTACTACACCTGCAGAACATGGATTGCAACTTCTAAAATTAACCAGAATCAACTTGTTTAAATTGTGAGTGCTGAGTATTTTGTTCCACTGAAGAGGAAAGTGACTGGGAAATAGTTTTATGCAATCATGATGATGTATTAATTTGCATAGAAAGTTTAAAGTATTAATGAAACCTATAGGTATGCAGTCATATAAGATTCATCAAAGTTTTCTGATGGTCAAAAACATCCCCTCTTATATTCCTAAACAATACACAGAGGGATAATTTTTCATTTGAGCAGTTCTCTAGTAGATGCAAGGAGCTTAAAACCCTTCCATAAAGGATAAAAGAAGGGCTGGGGATATAGCTCAGTGGAATAAGCGCCTGCCTAGCAAGCGTAGGGTCCTGAGTTCAACCCCCAGTACCGCCAAAAAAAAAAAAAAAAAGGATAAAAGAAATAGCTGAAGGTAGGAAAAGGTGATACAATTTTACAATTTAATTTATTTGTCCATCTCCTTGTATCTCCAAAATAGAAAACGACGTCACTAGAAAACCATATTTCAATTGCAGATTCTAATGAAAACAGAGCTAATGTTGAAAACTTTGCAATTTTGAATACTCAGTGAAGTTTGACGGGTTTCTGACATATCAGACGTATACTTCTTTACAGAACAAAGTTTGAATGATGTTTCACTTTAGAAGAACAAAATATTTACTACTTTATATTAGGTGTGGATATAATATCTCTTTCTCTGTCTCCCTTTTTCTATCTCTCTCTCGCTTTCACCTTAACATACACAAAAGGCGAGCAGGATGGCAATTCTTAGCATCCTGTATTCAGACTTTAATTAACAAAGTATTTATCAAATACCTTCAAGCAACTAGAATTTGGAGGCCCTTTTGTATACACCATGGTGGTTCTAAGTGCTCATAGAGGTTCCAGAACAGTGTGGAGGATGTGTTCAGGGTCTCCCTTATGCATCTTGGCCATATTTTATTTTCCTACGCGATAGATGAGCCGTTTAGCAGTTGTCAGTGATCTTTCAGTTCAATTCCATTTAGAGATGCAAGAGTTTTGGAGGATCACACTATTTTTTGAGCTTGCAAAGTATTACTTTATTGTTTAAATTTATGTTATTGTTTTAAAACATAATTTGTCACAGTTTTACTTAAAGATAGATGCATGGTTTTTAATCTTTCTACTGTTCTTACTATTTCTATTTATTTATTAGTATGTTTTATAGCAAGTTATACTCATAAGCCTTGTGTGGAGCTGATGTACGTACACATCTTTTCATCTCTTTTATTTTTATTTTTTAGAAGAGAATAAAAATGATAAAAAATTAGAAATAATACAAAATTTCACTAAACAAGATGACAGGAATTTAACAATGGCTGTTATGTTGCATATTGTTATCTTCAAATTGTTCTGATTACCAGATATGAGCAGACAAAATAAGCCAAAAAATTCAAAAGAAAAAAAATGAAGTATTAACTGTTCCTATCAATAAACCAATAGAAATCAGCAGTACAATTGTCCCAGCTATCTTTGTATATACATATATATTTTTCCTTTTATTCTTTGTTCTGTTTTTCCTTTCCCTGATCCCAGTTGTTCCTTCCCTTTGAGCAATTTCTTTCTCTTTCACAGTATTGATTGTACCTTTCTGATTTTATTTACTCTTTTTGGTTTTACACTAGGGAGACAATACAGTCACAACACATCTTAATTAGTTTATTTATTCCCTTCCCTTCCCTCCCCTCCCCTCCCCTCCCCTCCCCTTCCTTCCCCTTCCCTTCCCACTCCCCCATCTCTTGACCTCTTTGCCTTTCAGGAAAGGTCCACCTCCCTGCTTTCTATTATGCATCTTTCATTTCACTCTTAGGTTACATTTTAGGATTCTCATATAAGAGAAACTGCAGTGTTTGTGCTTTTGTGCTGATTTATTTCAGTTAACATCATGGTTTCATGGTTCATTCATTGGGCCACCAATGACTCAAGTTTATCATTGGTGTTGGCCGGAATGTAAACTAGTACAATCACTATGTAAATCAGTCTGGGGGGTGCTCAGAAAACCCAAACTAGAAATTCCATTTGGCCCCCATAGTCCCCTTCTTGGTACCCTCCCCAAAGAGTTAAAGACACACTTTTCATAAAGATTTATTCATCGTACCATACATGGTTAACTTAGTAATATCAGGTTTCTTTAAGGAGGAGAAAAAAATAAAAACAATACAGAATTTCAAACCACAATGATAGGAAATTAACAGTGGTTATTATGTTACATATTGTTATCTTCAATGTAGTTGCTCAGATTACCAGATACAGGCATACAAAATTGATCAAACAATATAAGCACTAACAGTTCTTTTCAATGAACTAATAGAAATTAGTAGTATAATTATCTTGAAGGAAAAGAAGGAAGGGGGAAAAAGCAGTATCAGTTTTAAAGGGTCAAGTTTGTTCTGCAGTTTCAGGGTTTTTGTACTGAAAATTAGTATTTTGTACTGAAAATATTTGCTTAACATCTGGGAACATCACTTTAATCATTTATTTGTTCATTCATTCATGCACTCATTCTGTTTATTAACCAGACATTAGAGGCCATCATAATGTGAAGGACTAAAGAAAATTATAAGATAAATTCTTAGTGTTCAGATGCTCACTATAAGATTGAGAAGCAAGTGAAATGGACATAACTTAGATGTCAGGCAATGTCATTCCACTCCTAAAATCTAAAGCAAGACAGATTCTTAAATACTATAGTGTGCACTTTTAAAATTAATATTGCTGTTCACTTTTTAAAATTTTTGTTGGCCATTGAACACTCACCATTACCCATACCTAAAAATAGGTTAATTTCCCTTCAGGGTTTATTATCTTTCCTCAGTTGTGTAAATGACAAATGACTTTATGTCCAGTACTAACTCTCAGCATACAGCTTAGGTACAGTCAATGAGAACATTTTCTCCTTGTACATATATCCATAATCTGGTTCAAAGATGATGGGGCTGGGGATGTAGCTCAGCAGCACAGTGCCTGGCAGCCCTGAGTTCAATTTCTGGTACCAAGAAAAGAAAAAAAAAAAAAAAGATGATAAACATGCAATGCAAGTAAAACCAAAGCAGATCAAGGAAACTTCTGGGAGGACAGATTAATATTTTCTCAATTTGAACATGAGGAATAGATTATAAATTATCCCAGTTATTTTGCTACTTTGAGAAAGGAGGGAGTTCTAAAGAAATGGAAAGAGAAAAACAAGGTCCTAGTTCTTTGAAGAGAAAAATGTTGCTTTTACCCTTGATTTTAAAAGAACTTAAGTCAAGATTATACATTTTTTTCAATAATCACCTTAAGCCAATTTTATTTATTTATTCATTAGAATGTTTTGTTGTTGTTGTTTGCTTTTTCAGACAGCATCTTGCTACATTCAGACTGGCCTTCAACTTACTGTGTAGCCCAGGCTGGCCTCAAACTCACAGCCATTCTTCTGCCTCAGACTCCCACGTTCTGGGATTTCTGGTATGTGCCAGTACCCTGGGCTTTCTTTCCTTCTTTCTTTTCTCTTTTTATCTCGTTCTTTCTTTCTCTCTTTCTCCTTCCTTCCTTCCTTCCTTCCTTCCTTCCTTCCTTCCTTCCTTCTTTCTTTCTTTCTTTCTTTCTTATAAATTCTTGCCAAGTCACTAATTTGCCCGGACTTGGCTTCAACTTGGAATCCTATTGCCTCATCCTCCCAGAGTGATCAGATTAGAGACCATCAATAACTTGGGATGTCTTTATCTTTTCCAAACATGGACTTCTCTGGTTTCCTCACTGCAATATTTCACATGCAGAAAATCTATTTCTTTATGCACCTCTGATGCTCACATCTACAATGGATTGTCCCTTCAGTAAGCTAAGACACAGACACACAAAAATAAACATGCTTCAATCCAGAGACTAGAGGGTTTTTTTTCTCTCTCTCTCTCTCTTTTGTGTGTGTGTGTGTGTGGTATCGGGAATTGAACTCACAACCTCACACTTGCCAGTCAGGTGTTGTGCCACTAAGCTGTATCTCCAGCCATCTTGTTCCAATCCATCTTCTTTTTGATATTTTACTCTGTGTATATGTTATCATTTTGGATGTCAGGTTGTTAGCTGAAGACACAGAGCAAGCACGTTCCATCTATATGCCAAGCGCTCTGTGCGATATTAAGAAAGTTTTGGAGAAAATGTCAGAGCTACAACTTCATACACAGTCCAATTCAGGGGATAGTATTTCCCTTAATGACAGAGGCTTTTATGACTCACACTTCTCTAATTCCATTCTTTTGATGTCCTTGTAGTAATGCACAAGTTTCTTTCTTAAAAGCCAAATATCCCTAGGAGCTATCCGGATACAGGTATGAAAGATCAATACCTGTCTAAAGAAATAATTTGGAATTTTCAAGAGGCAGCCATTCAATAAGTCTTCATGCGATTGTACCTTTTAGGTGAATAGATGTATCTGGGGAATGCCTGACAATTTTGAAGTCTTAGCTAGCTCATTTCTTGTAGATGTTTCTTTAACGCTTTCCTTCCTTAAGCCTTGAAGCTATTTTGTTAAGTTTGTTTGAAGCTTTTACATTTTCTTCCTTTCTGTTGATACAAGACCGTGAGTGGATTTTGTAGCAAAACAATCGCTCATTTTGTAGCCTGGGCTTACCAGTAATAAATGGCTTCTGATCGTGCACAAGATTATAATCCTCTCCCTGAGACTTGGTGGAAGATAGACCACTGTGCCCAAAATAAAGACAGCCTGCTTTGAAAATGAATTACTATCACATATGCTGACATTGGGTGGTCAGTTTTTATTAGAGATCAGATTACCAACACACATTTGTAGCATTCTGAGAACTCAGAAGTGGGCACTTTCAGATTTGCAAATGCAAGGAGTACTTGACGGTATCAAAGTAACTGGGGCATGATGGAAAGTAATCTTAATTGACAAGTTTTTCCATAGTTCTGTGGTCCCAGTGTGGTTTCTGGTGCTTCAGTTGATTGTTTCTTTTAAAGTGTTTTCACAGCTAGTAAAACAGATATGTTCTATATCAATACTAATCATCTTTGGTTGATTTCTATTAACACTTGAATAATCCTAGTTTAGGGAAGACTGAATACCAAGTGTGTTGGTTTGCGGGAATATTGGGCAAGGCAGAATAATACAATTCAGGACACATATTTTATAAGATTATTTATGATAGTCAGCCAAAGGGTGATATACAAGAGAGTGCAGAAAATCTGTCCATACAGTAAGACTAAGGAATCTAGCTGAGGGCCTGGATCTCATGGAAATGTCCTGCATGAGTCCAGCGCTCATAACAATGATCCAGAGCTCATAACAATGCCTCCTATGAATCTAACTGGAGGCTCAGAGCCCACAACAATATTTCATGTAGCCTTGTTTCATGGATCTGTGCTGTGAAGGCCTAAAGTTCAGTGGTGGAATCCAGGAAGTCTGTGCTAGCAGGCTGATGGATCTGCACTGGATCCAGGAAGTGATCCTCAAATAACCAGAGCTCCCCCAGAAGGGACCACAGCCATCGTCAGGCTCCCAAGTGAGGTCCAATGGTGAACACAGCTGAGATCCCATTAGGAAACCAAGGCAGCAAGCTTTGCAGGAGACTGAGCTGTGCACCTTCTTCCCCTCTGGAGCCAGGGAATGATGCTCAGAGTAAGGATCAGAGCCGCCCCAAAGTGAACTGAAGCCATTCTCAGTCCCAACAGGGCCCCGAGCTCCTTGGAGAATAAAAAACAGCCAAGCACATCAGGAAAGCCAGCATGATGAGCTTCTCCACAATAACCAACAGCTCCTTACAGCTTCTACCAGCTCCCAACAGCCTTTCTTTGCTCCCAAAAGCCTCATTTCTTCTTCAGTTCTGCCTCTTATGCTGCTGGCAACAAACCCCAGGCGGGCCTCCCATACCCAGGACCATACTTACTAAGTTCAGCTGGGGGTTATAAATTGACCACCAGTTATCAATCCACTATATCAAGTTACCTAATAATTAGAATCTTGTATCTTCAACACTCCTGCCAGTTCACCAGGATTCCATGCTAAGAACTGTATTCCTATTCCTGAATTTTCTATGGTAAAGCACCATTGTCACAGCAGAAAAATTAGGGACAAAATATACCAAGAGATGCTTTCAGCTTTGTTGAAGAGATTGACTCAGAGCTCCACGAGTGGCAGACCAGACAGAAAATGGCAGCATCAAAGCAGAAAGAATTTTGTTTTGAAGGAGGAAGATTAGCAATTTGAACTTGCAAACCAGTATTGACAAAGTATCTACATTTCCCTAAACTCTAAAGCGCTCAGTGTTTGAGATGAAAGATACCTCAGCTCTGGAGAAATGTAATTTTCAGAGGGTGATTGTTGTAGTTAAAGTAAAGATGTAAAGCAAGCAGTCAGAGCAGAGGCGGAGAATACAGAATGGTTCACATACAAATGATTGCGAATTATTTCTGAGGAGGTGGCCAGTGGACAGAGGTGTCCACAAAACAGAACTTTTATCCAGGAAAAACAGAAAATAAGTCTAAAGTCAAGAAGAAAGCAAAGAAACCCAAAACACCAAAATTTATGTATGATCAGAATTATCTTTTTGTGTATAAGTAATTCTAAGCAATTCTGTATAAGTAATTCTAAAACCATCTCTTGGTACATGTTGTCTCCAATTTTTTTGCTTTACCATTTAAAGTACTGTATGTACTCTTGGAATCTATACAGACTTTAGAACCAGCCCCTGTGAACACATTGCTCATCGCAGATATAAGACCATTAGAATTAAACCTTAATTTTTTTCTTTACTTCTCCAATATTCAAAGGAAAACACACCCCAAGTAAGGTTCAGTTTAAAATAAAATCTGAAAAAATCTCCATCAATGGCAAATATTTGTTAATATATTTATGACTGTAATTTGAACCTAAAATGATACGCATACTTTGTCATCTTTAGATCTACAATGTTCTCCCAGAGTCTTATGTTCAGAGGTGGGCCCTGTGTGGTAGGAGTTGCTCACTGGGGTGTCCCTTGGAGGGGTGCCTTCTCATCCCCCACCCTCCCTTTCTGGCCATGAAGGGAGCAGTTTTCCTTCACTTTGCCCCTCTGACACAGTCTCTGCCTCGGGGCCAGGTCATACAGGGAAACACACTGAACCTGTGAGTGGAAATAAAACACTTTTCCTGTAAGTTGTCAACGTTGAGTATTTGTCTCAAAAATGGGAACATGACTAATATATACCCATATCATACAAAAAATAACATGGGCAATAATCTCTGGGTATTATGACCATTATGAGTAACCTTTGTGGTCAATCTATTTTCATAGCCTTGGATCTTTTGGTGGACTTCCCATCAAATATTTGATCATTATATATATATATATATATATATATATATTTTTTTTTTTTTTTTCCCCCTAATCTCATTCATGTCTTCAGGAAAATCTACCCTCAAAATTGTAGAAGCAGGTCATCATAGAAATTTATGACTCCCAAAGGGCCACAGACCTCAAAGAGGCATTCCCATTATTCTGTAACCTGTCTCATATATTGGAATCATTCCACAGTTTAAGTGGAGATTATGGTAACATAATAGCAGCTATAATTTATTGAGCATGATGCTAAGTGCAATTCACTTCCTAATGTATTGAATCCTTACACACTTAGCAGGCATGGACGGTTATTCCAGTTCACAGGGAGGAAAGCAACTGTACAATTCTGAGATGGAGCAGTAAGTAGTCTCAGAGTGTAATTTATTTATTTTTTATTTATTTATTTTTTTTTGCTTTTTTTTTATTTTAGAAACATAAAAGCACAAAAACATATTGACAAACAGACACCCATTATCATAGAAAATAGTACAATCACAACTAATCTATAGACAAGGTGATATGGTCTCAACAGTTGTTGTTGCTTTATCCATTGATATCTTCGAATTGTAGATGTATGGACCCATATACAGACATGCAAATTTAGTCAGACGGTTGATCCTCTCAACAACAGAAAAAAAAAAAAAAA
>PVLD010035061.1:0-12121 GCA_004027595.1 Dinomys branickii | reverse complement strand
AATGGACATAACTCCAAAATTGATATATAGATTTAATGCAATTATAATCAAAATACCAACAGCATGCCTCGCAGAATTAGAGAAAACAATACTAAACTTCATATTGAACCAGAAGTGATCCAGTGTAGCAAATGCAATCCTGGACAATAGGATTATAGCAGTAGGCATCACAATTCTGGGCTTCAAGTTATATTTGAAAGCTACAATGAGAATAACAGCATTACAATGGCACAAAAACAGACTTGGGGAGCAGTGAAATTCAATAGAAGGTGCAGAAACAACCTCAGGCATATTCAGCCATCTGATCTTTGGCAAATGAGGCCAACAACATATTCTGAAGGAAAGAGCCTCTTTAACAAATTGTGCTGGGAAAACTGGCTGTACACATGCAGAAGACTAAATCTAGACCCACATTCTTACCATGACTAAGCTAAAATAAAAATGGATCAAAGATCGGAATGTTAAAACAGAAACACTTAATCAGTTGAAAGATAAAATATATAAAACTCTTAAAGACGTCGGTGTCGGCAAGGTGTTTCTGAATGGAAACCCAAATGCACAAGAAATAACAGCAAGAATCAGCAAAAGATCTTATCAGATTCAAAAGCTTGTGCAGACTGAGGGAAACAACTGACTGAAGAGACAACATATAGAATGGGAAAAAATTTGCCAGCTAGTCCTTAGAGGACTAATATCTAAAAATATAAAGAAATAAAAATATTTAGATTCCCAGATAAAAAATCCAATCAAAAATGAGCAACTGAAATGAATAGACATTTAAATACATGAAAAAAGTTCAAAAAAAAAAAAAGAAAAGAAAAAAGTTCAACATCCCTGGCCATTAGAAAAATGCAAACCAAGACAACACTGAGATTTTATATTACTCCAGAAAGAATGGTCATCATCATGAAATCAATAGCAAATATTGTCCTGGTTGTGGGTTCCTTCTACATTGTTAGTGCAAATGTACACCAGTATCACCACAATTGAATTTAGTGATTTCTCACAAAACTAAAAATTCCATTTGTCTCAACTGCTTTCACCTTCTATGTATTTTCCCCAAAGACTTAAATACATCATATTTATACATGCACACCCATGTTTACAGCAGCACAGTTCACGATAGCTAGATGTTAGAAGCAGCCTGTATGTCCAGCAGCAGATTCATGGATAAAGAAAATGCTGTGTTCATACACAATGCAGTTCTATTCTGTCATAATGAACGGTAAGCGAGTCATTTTTAGGATAACTGATGCACCTTGAAACCATAATGTTGGGAAATAGATCAGACACACAAGCTTCAATATTGTATAATTCCTGTTATATGAGAAACACAAAATAATAACCAAATTCAAAGTTGTGGATAGATAGTAGGAAATGGAGATAGAGAATTTGCAAAAAGGAAGGAATTGAAGAGATGGAGGGGTTGGGGGAAGAAGGGAAGAGAAAGAGAGTGGAAAAAAGAATTAAAATATATTATGTACATGTACCAACTCAACATAATGAATGAAATCATTATGTACGGCAAACATTTACAAATAAAAATAAAAATTTTAAAGAAACAAAAACCAAATATAGGGTTCTTCAGCTCTCAATTCCCAAACCGCTGTAATGACTCTGTGAAGTCACAAACAACCTCTTCCTTGTCCACAGGCCACGTTTCAGTTCTTGTAACAGTTGTCCTCTCTGTCACAATGACATACGGTACACTTTTTAAAATTAACTCTTCTCTGGATTCTTTAACACAACTCTTAGAATCTACTTCCACATTTCTGCATTTTCCTTCTCAATCTCATCTTAGGAGACTCTTTCTTTGGGCTCTTTAAATAATATTTTCCAGGTATTGTGCTAGGTTCTTAATTTTTCTCGCCAAAAACATCTTTTCTTGGGTCAGCTCTTCTACATGCATGGTTTCAGCTACCACCTACACCAGTGACTTGCCTTACGTACTTTGTGCCCTGACCTCTTTGTTGTATCCCAATCCCCATGCAGTTAACTGATTACTGAGCTTCTCTATTTTGTTGCCTGATAAGCCCCTCATACTGAATATTTTCAAAAGTAGACAAATTTCTCACTGCTTTTCCCCACTTGAAGCAATATAAAGCTACAATTCCACCTTTCACCAGCTCTTGTTCTCACAATCTGATTAGCTGCCTACTTCTGTTATTACCCCCTTCTAAATATTCCTTATACATTTCCTCTCCTACTCTTCATTGATTCTGGCTCTTAGGCTAAACCACTGTCATTTCTCACCCACATGACTCTAATAGTCTGACTCATCTCCTTCCACCCTCCCACCAATCTGTTCTCCTTCCTATGGCTACAGGGATATTTTAAAATACAAATGTGATATCATTTCACTGCTTCAGTGTTCTCTCATTGTCTATGGAATCTAATCAGAAGCTCTCAGCATGGCATATACAAATGTTTCAAAGTCTTGTCTTCTGCTAGGTCCATAGCTTCAGCACCCCTCCATTACCAGTCTTTATACTAGATATTCTGAATTTCTTGTAGTCACATTCAAGCAAACCAAATTAACAGTGCATTATGTGAATTGCTTACACATAATGCTGCTCTTTCTGTATGGAATGCCACTCATTTCTTACATGACTATCTTTTTTCTACCTTTTTGGACTCACCTCATTTAGTTCTTTTGTCACCTCCTCCAAGAAACCTGCCTGACTGATCCCCACTTCAGTCTCAGATGCCTCTTTTCAGTGCTTGCTTCTGTTTTGTGCTTACCATGCTAAAGTCAAATCATTCTAACTTACCTGTGTCCTCTATGAGGCTATTGCTTCTTTAAAGACAATTATTAACCTCTGTACCCCAACGCAGTACCAGACTCATTTAATAAATGGGCAAAGGAACAAATGACTGATGAGGATGATCCTCATTATAAGAAATGAGGTCCAATAAATGGAGACAGACATGCTTCTTTGCTGTAATGTACTCATGGATAAGTAGACAACAGTCCAGGTCCACCAAGAAGGCCAGGAGTAGGGTGATGTGTTTTAGTTATTTTTGTAGTTGAAATTGTTGGGGGCATTGTTTATATTTTCCCCAATAGTGGGTATTACTCTGCCTGTATTCAGGTACGTGTCATGCCAGGTGCTACTTCAAGTCCAGAGACATACACTGACAATATAGCTTGGCAGGCCTCAAAGTACAGAAAATCAACCCATTATCCCACAGATGACATCCCTGGATGGTGCTGTATTTGCCTTCTGCAAGCATTTTAGAAATCTGTCATCTGAGTCTTCTTTGTGTTCTAATTATCACCTTTCTCTAAAATGTCTGGAAGTTTTGTTGGGTCTTCTTATTAGATGTCATATGGTCGTATCCAGAATTATGTTCGGGAATGCTCTCTAGCTCCTTGCAAAACCAGCATGCAGGAAAGAAAAGGAATGACAGAAAACATACATAGAGAAGGGTTTCCTACATAAATTTAGTCTAAAAACAAAAACAGATACAAAAACCCAATAAGCAAAAATCAATTTAAAAAAGCAATGGATAGCATGCAGAGTGATATGGTACATGTGGTGCAATTTAGAAGCAACAGTTAATGATTAATTATTTGATCAACCTTGCATGACTATATTTTTTTCCCTGAGTAACCACCTTGAAGTTATCAATATGTAATACAACAATCATTGTTAATTTCCTGTCATCTTGCCTGTAATTCAGTATTGTTTGTATTGTTCTTGTGCTATTTTGTAGATTGATGTCTGTTTAATATGTTTTCATTATTTTATTTTTAAAAGAAAAAAACAAATAAAAGCAACATTTAAGCCACCTTAGTACAGAAAGCTAAAAATTAAATATCATGTAAAGCATGTATTTAAAACCTGAAATAATTTTTCCAAAGAAAATATATATACTGGCTAATTTCTCCAAGGCATACGTTTCACAAATGTGGCTTTAAGGAACAACCCCCTGCTTGCTACTGTCTCAGTTTCTCTTCCTTTGACTCAGTGAGCGGGTCAGTTAGCAAGTATACATTGAATTCTCAGTCAGTGTGATGACATGTATGTAACACTATTGATTAGAAAATTAAGCAATATTCCAAACTTACAAATTAATAAGAGAAATAAGCTTAATAAACCTAAAATAGCAACCAATCCTCCCGTACTGAAGAAAATTAGGTGCTAAATTGGGAGGCATCAAGTATAAATTCACATCAAAAGAATATAAAAGAGCACAGAAGTCTGTGGTAGACAGAAATAAGGGCTTTCTGGATGTAGAATGACTCGAAAGATAAGCCATAAAGACTAGATATGTAGAAAAGGTAAAGGTAAAGGCAGGTGAAGTAGAAAAGACAGTAAAAGTAGCAGCTTAGAAGTAGGGACACATATAGCAAATGGCAGCAAAAATGAGACAAGAAGAATAAATAGACAATTGTCTTAATTGAACATAGCAATAAAAAATGTGCCAAGAAAGGTAGAAATACAGATTTCCAGAAGACAAACAAGTTGGGTGTGTGGTGCTGAGGTGCGTGTGCCATATTAGGGGCCTCATAATAGTTGCTCTTTCACTCTTGCTAAGGAGAGAGAAGGATGAATACGAAATGAAAGGATCTATGCCTATTACTGCACCTGTTCCCTATAAGATACCTTAGTGGGCATTTTCTTTAAACTGTGTGTGATGTATTTGTGGGTACAGGTATAGGCATTTCCTATAATCTGTGTGTATAGATGCATGCATTAGCTCTGTAACCAGACTGAAAATTACCTGAGTGTAAAGGACTTTGCCTTAAATATAGTATGATTCATCACAGTGCTCGCCACAGCAATAGGTACTTAAGTAGTATGCACAAATACTTCTGGGTGAAGCATACAAGCAGTTAAAACTATGTTCCATTCTCAGCCTATGTGTGAATTCTACAATCAAGAGACAATTAAAATGTTTCAGCTTAAAGAAGCCTTAACTATGGCAGAAACTTTTTAACCCTTTATATTCTAACAAATGAAACATGGTAATTGTATTTCTTAGTGTTTGGAAGGTGTCAGTGAGTTGGTACGTCTCCATGTAGTTTCACATGTATTAAGCTTATGTTATGAGGGTATATTTCGTAAGCTACACTCCATAACAGAGCTGATGTAATCGATCCATTCCAATCTCTCCATATCTGAAGTTCCTCTGCAAGCAGATTTTTGGTTGACAAAAATGTTGAGAACAATCTCGAAGCCTGTAAGGTTGCATATGTGTGGATACAGTAAGAACTGCAATACTTTGTAGAGTTTGAGTGACCTGCAAGCTGTTTTCAATAATTTTAAATTATACACTATGAGACATTAAAGTGAAAGTCTGTAGAAAGCTGAGGACTTTATACATTCTAAGGCCAGATGCAGCCATGGTGTGACTGGCTTTACACTTCTGCCCCAGGTTCTTACTCCTGTGAAATAACTCTGGTGTTGTGGAGACATCACATCTTGACTCCTCATTTTCCCCCTTCTCTTTTCTCCTTTACACTTGACTCATCCACACTCACATACTACCCATCCTTTCAAAGAGTTTTCTCTCATCCTCCAGAATGCAGATGGTTTTATTTATTATCTGTCTGCCCTTATTTGTTGGCATCCCTGAATGCCCTTTGTCGACTCAGAGAAAATCTGTAAACCCTGGTAACAGGAAAGGCCTTCACACACCCTCCTGCCTCTCCCAAAGCTAGGAAACACCATTGCGAAAGAAAGTTAAAAAGCAACCAAAATTTTTGAGGTGGATAGTTTAGCCCTAGGTGGTGACCTGGATCATCCAGTAATCATATTCATTACACAAAACAAACTCTCCATGTGCATATAATATCTGTTTAAAGCTCATCCTATCTTTGTGGTAGCATTGTCTTTGATACTTACAAAACTAAACAGGTACTTCGATGAACAAAATTTCTCAAATTATCTACAAAACCAGTTTTGAGGAAACCTAGAATGTTTTCTGGCAACAACCTTTGGAGCAGTAATAGTATTTTCTCATTGTGATGTTAGGCTGTGTAAGTAACCAATGTAATGAGACCTTTTGGTGTGTTACTGATTTTTTAAAATAATTTTCTGTGTAACCCACTAGAGGCAGGGGGTTCTAACTTATGTGTCTTTCTTCTTTGCATTTGTCTATTTGTAGGACTTTCAGATAAAATACATGATGTCCAGCTAAATTTGAATTTTAGACAAGCAATTTCTCAGCTTAAGTATGTTTCATATAATATTTGCATATTCTTACAGTTAAAGTGTTCATTATTTATCTGAAATTAGAGTTTTATTGATCTGAAATTAGAATTTAACTAAGCATCTTGATTTTGTTTTTATCAATCTGGCAACTCTACTGAGTTGGTCACACAAAGGCATTTAAAGCATGTAATTTCTGTTAGTATCCATTATTTTCACCTGGAATGGAAGATCTGTTTTCCACTTTGCTTATTTCCAAAAAAGAATGTCAATGAACTTTGCCCTGTCTCCATGGTTTTGTTTCTTTTAAAATATCTGTGTGATTATCTTTAACCTGTAATTTTACTTTGGTTTAGTGTCAAACTTATGGTATTTGTAAATGATCAATATTCAATAAAAACATTTCTATAGTAAAAAAAAAAGCTGCAGATTCTGTTCTATCTAGACTGATTTCTAAACTGAGAGAGCTAAAAACTTAGAACTGTACTCAAATCCAGTATGGGGTTCAGATCTGTGTTGGCTGGTTATACCTATGTCTCTCACTTGTGGTCCTCTGTTAAGTCTTGGAAATAAAGGTCTAATAAAGCATTTCCCGAGACTTGTACTGGAGTTGCTGGGGCTGAAGCTTCCCTGGGAGGTACCCTTATTCCACAAACCCTCTAGCTTGATACTAAATGCCCTCTTCCCTTTCCCTGCCCTTTGTCCCACTTGTCCTGCCTACGTGTAAACTGTATTCATTCGGCGCTCTGTTTTCCTGAAGCCTAACAACTTGTGCAGACATAGGGGCCATTTCTGGCAGAGGCAGCAGGGATAGATGGATTTGAGATTGGCCTTATAGAAAAGCCAGTCTTTTATCTCAATATTCCTATATTTTGTTCTGAGAAAGTTAGGTTGGAGGGACATAAGGTATTTTTAAAGGCCTATCCACATTCTATGAATGAAAACCTCTACTTTCTCTAACGCATCTTCCATAGTGACTTGGTCACTCTTTAGGTGGGTGACAGATATTTTCATGATTCATTGATTCCTATCACTAACAGACCGCTAGTCAGTGCCTTACAAGGATTATTTACAAAATGTTGTCTTTGTAGGCTGTACGATTACAAATACTTTAGTGTCTAGTGAACTGCCAAGAAAGAGAATTAAGTTGTTGCCTTAAGGTTGTTGCCTTTTGTTATTAAAAAAATGTCATTGTGTTCAAATCTCTGATTTCTGGGTCATGCTGTACCATAACCTTCCAGCACAAAGCCCTTTGTAAAAGTAAGTATCTCAGAATAGTTCTTCCTATGGAAACAGTAA
This sequence comes from Dinomys branickii, assembly GCA_004027595.1. NCBI lineage: Eukaryota > Metazoa > Chordata > Mammalia > Rodentia > Dinomyidae > Dinomys > Dinomys branickii. The sequence continues at coordinate 4,664 of PVLD010035061.1, read as the reverse complement.
CCCTGCCAGTGATGCCGAAGGAGCAAGCGCCCCTTGTGAGAGCAGTAGTCACACAGGGACTGACTTTTGCCAAGGTTCTAATCCCTGACACATCTTCTCCACAAACAAATAACCTATTTGGTGGCATAGTATGAGAGGGAATGCACAGGACTTTCTTACCTTCTAGATTTATGAGATGCACATTTTCCCTTACATGAGGGAAATATTCATTCTTTCCATAGTTATTGGTAGAATGTCATTGTTTTGGCTTTCACACATACTTGTTCCCATTGGAAATACTTGAAAGTACTAATATGGTAGCAACATTAGAAATTTAGGCATAGGGCCTGGGGATATTGCTTAGTTGAATAAGCACTTGCTTGGCAAGTGCAAGGTCCTGAGTTCGATCCCTGGTACCACAAAAAAAAAATTTAGGCATAAAGTATATTTTTTACTATTATTTCTAAGTATTTAAAGAAATTAACTGTACAGAAGGTTTAAAAAGGTTTTAAAGAGATAATCCACATAACAGATATATTTCTGGCTTAAATTTACCATCTTGGGCAAATGATGTACTGCTTTTGAGGAGAAAAAGAAAGTGTTTAAGTGAGATTGAAGCGCCAAATCTCTTTTAAATACTGAATTATAAATGAGTATAAGGAGGAAATTGTAGTTGACTCTTGAGTTTTGGTCTAGCATAGTTCTTTGATATTTTAATTTTATGTAAGCATCAAATACTTTTTCAAACAAAAGTTTTTAAAAAGCCTCAAAAATAACACAGATATTAGAGAAAAGGAATCAGTGAGTTTGGGGGGATTTTTTGTTTTGTCTTCTTTTTATAAATGGTACTTATTTCCTGCAACTTAGGCTTTCAGGAGGAATAACTTGTAAAGACAAAGGAATGACTACTATCATGAATTCTGATCCATGTAGGCTTCACCTGCATCTGCATAAACACCATTTTGCATATCTCATTGGGGAAATCTATTTACAAACAGGAGAGCTTAGCTTTATTCTATGGTAAGTAGGATAGCATTCGGTAACCACTTGACTAGGAGTTGGAGGATATAAATTCTACATCTGCCTCACTTTATTGTGAAGTAGTAGAGTAACTCTGTGGGAGTTATTTAATATTTTCAAAATGCCTTCTATATAAAATGGAAATAATCTCTGCCCCACTTCCATCAGAGTAAGTTTGACATATATGATTGGTATGACAGTACTTTCAACAATGCAGTACACTTTGACACTATAATGACTCTTCAAAATGCATCACCTCATTAGCAGTATACTGGAAAAGTAATCTGTGATTTTTTTAAACCCAGCACTTTGATCCTATGAGTGATATTCTTGGAAATGTAATTATGAAGAAAGAGGATTAAACTGACCTATTTTAAACATTTGCTGATCTTATTATATCTTTTATTATATCAGCAACTCTGGAATCATATAGTCGGGAATGTCCATCACAGAAGATTCATTCTCATGTTTTGGGGTAGAGTAGGTGAAAGCTGAGAGACCCAATGGAGAACCTAGAAAAGTTCACCCTTAGTGATCCATAGCACCCAATTAGCCTATGGTGAATTTCTTTATGTCCAGTTGCATTCCCTCAGGTGGAATACTGGGCCTGTTTCCTCCTGCTAGGTCTTCAGGAGCTATGGAAAACAGTATGCACAGATTGAAAACTAGAAATAATACCTGATACTGCAAGAGCTGCTACAAGCCCAAATCATGGGCTGGACATACCATGAGGATGATGGGATGGAGGAAAGGAAGTGACAGTCCCGCATGAGCCCTTGAGTCATCCCACTCACATATGCCGACAGCCATCACTTTCAATGATACCATCTGCAAAAACATTCTGTAACAGTGATTATTCCGGGAAATAATTAGGAAGTTGCCTCTTACTCATCATTTTCCAGGTAACACATACTCAATACACTCTCATTTATGTTCATGTGCAACAATTTCAATAGAAAATGTTTGAAAGCAAAAGGCAAAGGGGAAGCAATGTACTAGCTAGACACATCTAATCATGTGGATAGTTATGTGGGGTACAAGTTTAAGAGGGACAAAAAAGCCTCATTTGTTATTTGCTTTAAGTAGGAAAGCACCTTTGTATTCCGTAGCTATCGTCAATTTTTTCTCTTCTTGAAATACAATACTGTTTGAGACAGTGCTCTTTTGTCTTGCTCATCTCTCAGTCTTCCTTTCAAACATTACTTCCATCGTTAGTGCTTACGCTCTCCAGTCACACACTTCATACATCTCTTCAGTGTAGCTGTCTAGTTTTGTGGACCACCACACTTAGAAGACTAGCATGTTTGTGCCACATGTCCCTGTTTCTTAGCCTCAGAGTAGGGGTACAGGCCCCAATAGACAGGGAGAGGACATCTTTACCCACCTTCTTCAAAGTTCAACAGGGGACTTCTAGGACTGAAGGAGTGGATAACAGATTCTTTTTCTGGGGCACAGCACTGACTCAGGAAGGCAAGCAAGCAGCTGTGTCCTCCTCCTGTCTTCCCCAAAGGCTGGGCAGTCATCGCTGAAGAGCACTCTCTACTGAGCTTAATGGGCTACATTTGGAGAGCCCAGAGGAATCCAAGCACCATCCAGGATGAAGCAGTCTCTGACACCTGGATTTCTGGTAAAAGCACCCTCAAAAAATTGATGCTTTCACATACTCTTGGAGAAATGATAGCCATCTTGAGCTACTGCAAGATGCCAAAGGGCCTTCAGGACCACCAAGGAAAGACTGCATATTGTTATTACACTAAGTGTATTTTATTATGCATTAATTATGTGGAAATTTGTAATGTGAATTGACTAAAATATTTGATTAACAAGACCATTAAAGATAATTGAGAGTTTTCTTTAATATAATTGTTGTACAGCAGCATTTCCTGCTCTGTAGGGTATGTAGAAGATGGCATACTCTAGGAATGAGGACAACAATATACCTTTAATACAATAACAAAACTATGTACCACTTTAAGAACTTTTTCATATATATGAGCACACTCATTTAGAGCCTCAACATTCTAAAGTAAGCAACATGTAAGCCTGTGAAAAACACACACCAAATGATAATCTAACCCACAACATCTCCAAATCAAATGTCAGCATATCTCTATTGTCTACAACATTGTCTCACCATCATTTCTTTCAAAAACATGAAAACTTATTCTTTCCTTTCGAGTGACAGAAAAAAAAATCCTCTATTCTAAAATTCAGATGCATTTCACTGAAGTGCAATCTTGTTAAGGAAAAATGAGAGTTGCAACTGTTTCCTGGTGCTAGGAAAATAATTTCTTACATAGTTCCTTTGCCTCCTTGCTCGGCAATGTGACATAGCAGAAACACATTACGGTTTGGAATCAATGAGGAGTTGGAGATTTCCTGCTTTCATTCCTTGCTACTTAGGCCTAAGCTGTCTGTTGAAATGCTTTGTGCTTATGATGCCTCATCTATGAAAAAATGGATAATATTGCTGAACTATAGAAATTAAGATTCAGTACATGTAATGCCGGAAACAGCTTGACACTAAGCAGCTATTCGTTAAGTGGTTGATCACTCACTGTCTTGATTTGACTTAGATGCCCCCCTATGTCTCTGATATGAGCCACTACATCATTCCCCAATGCCCACATCTCTGTGTTCCCCACAACACAGTGCACATGAACTGTACATTCTATAGGCATAGCACTTCCCACAGCAGTGCATGTCCTCTGAAACATATGTAATGCTCAACAGAAGTACAAGATACAAGACACATAAGCACACTTCAGAACAACTTGACATCTCACTGAAACTGTCACCTCAAGATGTAGCCTCACCTGCTTCTGTTTCATATGTTCTTCTAAGCTTCAAGTCCTTAACATCAGTTACTTTTTGGGGCACTGTACCATTTTTTAAAGTCCTGGTTGCATTTATTTGCTACAATGTCTTTTGCTTATTAGCTTATTTACTAATGCATTTATTCATGTATTTATTCCCCATCTTGTTCCAAAATGGGTGTTAGGTTGCTTACAAGAATATGCAAAATACAACAAGGTAGCATAAATTCAAAGTAGATACGAAAATAAAATAGAAAAATAAAGACCTAAACTAAAGATAGGAATATAAAATGGGCCCTAGAGCATAGCTAATATAAAGTGCATACATACCATAGAGTCCCATATCAAGCACTATACTTAGACCACACATTTTGTTCCAAGCTTTATTCTAGTAGTCAGCATGAGAAACACTGTCAGTCTCATACTTCAGAGGGCCCATAAAGTAAAATCAAACCACTTATTTGGTTGTTTTTTTCCGGTCAAAATCTTAAAAACTTTTCTATAGTAAAGTATTATGAAATGGTGCTAAATTATCCCTTCTAAATGAATACCATGATTCAGCTCCTGTAACCATCGCCAACAAAAATAGATCCTCAATCCTGAAACTACATCTACTACTTATTTTTCTTGTACTTATCTCTTATAGTTCCATTTGGTCAATGAAATGTAGCTATTAAAGAGAATTCTCTAAAAACAAACAACAAAAGATGCTATTTCTCCATGTAACTAAAAAATGTTGAACATTCTTTTAAAAATTTTGTCACCCAATCAAATATTTTCAGTAATGAAATAGACTTTTGTGATATTATTTATAATGATGAAAATTAGAAACATATTGCAAACATCCAA
>PVLD010035060.1:0-12117 GCA_004027595.1 Dinomys branickii | reverse complement strand
AAAAAAAAAAAAAAAAAAAAAGAAAACACAAGAACCAAAAATCCAAAGACAAGAAAGAAAACAGGCATACATCAACAACAGCAACAACATCAACAACAACAACAACAGAAAAAAAAAACACTGCTTGTTGCTGCTTTACATATTGATATCTTCGAAGTGTGTGTTCAGGCTAACACATACAGATATACACTATTAATCTAATATCCCGTCATCGATTATTGCTTAGCATTAAGTGATATAATACAATAGTAGAACCATGTTAGGTTTACTTTTCAACATGTGGAAAACCAGGTTTTCCAGCACCATTTATAAAGAGGCTTCTTCAAAGTATATGTGTTTGAACCCTTTGTCAAAGAGAAAGTGGATAAGTGTGTTTGGAGTTGTTTCTGCGTTTTCTAACCTGTTCTGTTGATCCTTCAGTCTACTGTTTTGGCCACTACTATGCTGTTTTTATCATAGTAGCTTTGTATTATAATTTAAAGTCAGGGATTGTGATGTCCCATGTTGCCTTGGTTGTCTAGAATTGCTTTTTGATATTCTAGGTCTCTTCTGGTTCCAAATGAACTTTAGGACTTTTTTCCTCTAGTTTAGTGAGGGATGTTATTTGTATTTTGATTGGGATTTCATTGAACTATATAACAGTTTTGGAAGTATGACCATTTTCTACCTATACTGGTTCTACCTATGCAAAAATAAGGGATGTCTTTCCATTTTCTGATATCATCTTCAGTCTCCTTTTGCAGATACTTTAATGTTCAATGCAAAGGCATTTTACTTCTTTCATTATATTGACTTCTAAGTATTTCATTTTTCTTGATGCTATTCTGAAGGGTGTTGTTTCCCTAATTTCTCCCTCAGTGAGTATTTTTATTGTGTACAGTAATGTTTTTGATTTTTGAGTGTTGACTTTGTATCCTGTTATACTCTTGAATCAGGTTATTAAATCTAGGAGTCTTTTGGTAGAGTTTGTTGGGTCTTCTGTGTAGAATATTATGTCATACACAAATAATGGTAATTGAACTTCTTCATTGTCTATCTTTATTCCTATTATTTCTTTCTCTTGTCTAACTGCTCTGGCTAATGTTTCCAGAACTATATTGCATAATAGTGGTGACAGTGGGCATCTTTGTCTTCTTCTTGATTTTGGAGTGAAGGTTCCAGTTTTTGATCATTTAGTATAATGTTGGCTGTTGAATTGTCATAGATGCCTTTTATCACATTGAGGTAAAGACCTTCTATTTCTATTTTCTGTACAATTTTTATCATGAATGGCCATTGGACTTTGTCAAGTGCTTTTTCTGCATTATTGAGAGGATTATGTGGTTTTTGTCTGTGTCTCTCTTGATGTGGTGTATTTTATTCATTAATTTGTGTATGTTAAACCATCCCTGCACCTGTGGGATGAATCTTTCTTGGTCATGTTGTATAATCTCAATGATTTTTTGCATTGTTTCCCAGTATCATATTGAGGATTTTTTCATCTATGTTTACTGAAAAGATTGATCTGTAGTCTTTTTGTTGGGTGGATTCTTCTCTGGTTTTGGCATCAGGTAATGCTTGCTTCCAAGAATGAGTTTACTGTTTCCCTTTAAATTTCATTAAAGAGTTTTAGGAGTAGTGGCAATTAAATCTACTCTAAATTTCCTCTCAAATTCAGCCGTGAATCTATTAGTACCAGGGATTTCTTTATTGGTAGGTTTTTAATTCCATCTTCAATTTCATTGACTGATATTGGGTTGTTTAGAATTTTTATATGCTCCTGATTCAGCTTTGGTGATTTATATGTATCTAGGAATCTGTTCATTTCTTCTGTGTTTTCCATTTTATTGGAGTACAAGTTCTCAAAGTAGGTATTGATCTTCTGGATTTCTGCAGGATCTGTTGTGATTTCATCTTTTTCTCTCCTAACTGGATGGATTTGAGTCTTTTCTTTCCTGTTTTTGATAAGATTGGCTAAGGCTTTATCAATTTTATTTAAGTTTTCAAAGAATGATCTCTTTGATTCATTGGTTCTTTGTTTTATGTCCTTAGTCTACATTGCATTAATTTCTGCTCTAATTTTTATAATTTCCTACCTCATAGTAGCTTTGGGTTTAACTTCCTCTTCTTTTTCCTAGCAACTTGAGATCCAACATTAGATTATTTGTTTGAACCCACTCTGTTTTTCTGATTTGGAAATTCACCACTATAAATTTCCCTTATTGAACTGCTTTTACTGCATCCCTTATGTTTCAGTAAGTTGTACTGGCACTGTCATTTAATTGTAGAAACTAAGTCCTTATTTGATGTAATCTATGATCCATTGGTTTTTCAGGAAGGCATTACTTAATTTCCATGTATTTATGCAGTCCTTTAACATTAATTTCTAATTTCATTGCACTGAGGCCTGATAGTACATGTGGGATAATTTCAATTCCTTTGCATTTACTTAAGCATGTTCAATGATGAGCTAGTATGTTATCTGTTTTGGCGAATGTCCCATGTACAGCTGAGAAAAATGTGTGTTCTATTTTTGTAGGGTGGGACACTTTGTAGATATCTATTGAGTTCATTTGTTCAAAGGCTTGGTTTTGCTCTGATATTTCTTTTTGATTTTTTGTTTAATTGATTTATCTATTTGTTACAGTGGGGTATTGAGGTCCTCCGTTACAACTGTATTAGTGCTTACTTGATTTCTCATATCCGCCAATGTTTGTTTTATATAGTTGGATATGTTGGTATTTGGTGCATATATATTTATGATTGGTATCTCTTACTCTTGGATTATTCACTTAACATATGAAAGCACTTCTTTTTCTTTTCTGATCAATCTTAGCTTGAAATTCACTTTGTCTGCAAATAGAATAGGTATCCCTGATTTTTTCTGTGTTCCTGTCACATGGAATATCGTTTTTCCATCCTTTGGATTTCAACATATGGGTTTCTTTTTTAGTTAAATGTTTCTTGTGTGCAGCATAATGTTTCTTAATCCATTCTGCCAATCAGTTTCTTTTGATTGGTGAGTTGAGACCATTTACACTGATGATTATAACTGATAGATTTTGACCTGTCCTCGTTATATTATTTTCTGTTAGTGGTATCTTTCTTTTCCTCTCTGTTTAATTGTTTGCCTTGCTTGATGAATTAGTTCTGGAATTCATGGAATTATTGTTTTCATTGTGTCTTTGAGGAATATCCTTCATAACTTTTTGGAGTACTGGTTTATAGGTCATGAATTTCTTCAGGTATTTTTCTTATACAAGTATCTTATTCCCCCCCCCCCTTTTCTTAAATAAAGTGTCTCACTTTGTAGCTCACACTGACCTCCCGAATGCTAGGATTACAGGGTACATAAACCTGAGTTGGAGGTTGTTTTCTTTGAGTGCCCAAAATACTTCACTCCCAGCTTTCCTTGACTTAAGGGTGTGAGTTGAGAAGTCTTTTATTCTGATGGGCTTTCCTTTATAGGTGATTTGTTTCTTTTCTCTGATAGCTTTTAGTATTTTGCTCTTGTGTTGAATTTCTGAAATAGTGACTATTGTATGTTTTTGTGTAGATTTTTGTGATCATGACTAATTGGAGTTCCATATACTTCAATTACCTGTATTTGAAATTCTTTTTCAATGCTTGGGAAATTTTCTGCCTTTACTTATGTGACTGTTTTTTGTTGACTTTGTGCTGTCTTCTACTTCCCATTGATTCCAATCAATTTGTGTTATTTATCTTTGCATCGTATAGCAGATGTTGAATGGATTTTTTTTTGGTCCCTTAATATTTATAAGAAGTCTTTCATTTGATAATTGTGAACCACAAACCAGTTTTCTAGATCTGGTATCTGTCTTCACATTGGTTGATTCTGCTGTGTATACTTTAAATATAATTTTTAATCTCTGAGATATCTGAATCTATTTCACAAATTCCATTTCTTCTGTTGGGCATTCATGGTTTCCATCTCTTACCTAAGCTCTTTAATATTTAAAATCTATACCTGCTCTAGATCACTAACCACCTCCTCCATTATTGTCATCATCTCTGTAGTTATCTGTGCAGTTATTACTGATGTTCTCTAAAGACTGACTTTTCTGCATTGTTAATTCTGTCGCTACCATTTCAGAAAGTTCAGGTGGGTGGCTTTTGACTTCTTCGAACTCAGTGTCCTCTGGATTTGCTTTGGGCAAGCTGGAAGTCTGATGTTGCATCTTGCTTCTGTGTTTTCTCATTTTCTATTTTTTAAAATTTGTTTTTTCCATTGATGCTTAAAGTTGCTTATGGTAGGTAGCTTTATTATTAATATCAAGTCCTCCTTAGGAAATGAGTACTTTTCAGAGATGTCTTCGAGATGTAGCTGCCTTTTAACTTTTGAGCATGTCCAACGATCCTGCCTGTTCAGTTTATTAGAGATGAGAAGTTGCTGCCTCTTTGGCCTAGCACCCTTCTTGGTACTGGACTATGGTATTGTTTATGATCCCCAGCAAATCTCAGTATTGGCAAACAAGAGGGAACAACTGATCACAACAGCTATGTCACCTTGGCTAAGGTAGTACAATCAGTAGTAACAATATCATCAAGAATAATCTAAAAAGTGACAAACTGTAGCAACTATTAATTTGCCACCTTTAACCATAGGTATGTGATTTATAGTTATATAGTAAAATCTAAAAAACTTATATATAGTAAATATCCCCTCAGTAGAGTGATTTTACCTTCAGAAAAGAAGAAGGATAAGGTGAAAAGTAAGGAAATAAAATAAGAGATTAGAAGCAGGGCTGAAGGGCAAAGGATGATTACTCAAGCTCTGGGAAACTCGTGAAGAAAGACAGGAGGGTAAAAGAAGGAGAAAAGGAAAACAAGAACTAAATAAGAAACTAAAAAAAGGATTCACACTCATGAAAAAACAAAAACAAGAAAAAAGAGAGAAAAAGAAGATTTCTTTGTGATTTCCAGCTGGTGGTTGTTTTCTGTGGTTTATTATTTTATGGTGATGTCTAATTCAGGGCGTGTCTCTGCTGTCACTGGTAGACAAAGGAGGCAGACATAGTCCAGATCCATGTTACATGATCCCAGAAAACCTGCAGTAGGATTAGGACAGTAGGCTAATTCTGTTGCTTCCAACTCCACTGAAGTTCAAGTTTATCCTGGCCTTTGATTGTGGGGTTGGAGTCTGAGTTGTTCAGCCTACAACACTTTGTCTCTTGTGAGCCTGACCTGGGCTTCCTGATCCTGGATGTCTCCTGCTATTTTGCCTCACCCAGTCATGGGGAGCCCTGAGATGAAGCCAACCATGTCTGTTCTCAGTCCTAGGTTCAGTTGGCCCCTGCCTAAAATGACATCTGGACAACACCCATCTCCTGGGGAGTCTTAGACTAGAATCTCTCACCAGCTTTTATAGCTTATAGCATCCACTGGTCAGTTCCACTGATGTGTTTCTCCCCGGAGGCCCTGGTGTCCTCTGGAGTCACCTATTCTCACTGTGTTGCTGTAGATTTGAACCTCCTCTCTCATACCTTAAACTGGGGGTCACTGAAAAATTACAGTTTGCTACCTCTCTTTTCTGCATTGAGGTCTGTCTCTATGTTTTCCCTGTGGGGTCCAATTCTCCCTTTCGAACCTTTCTGGGTCCCAGGGATCCATCTCCATCCTTTTTGTCTTCTCCAAGTTGTTATATTCCAGTGTCTGGATTCTGAATCTCGGAGAGGCTGAGTTGCCACTGTTTACTGTCCTGCCATATTCCTGAAAGTCTCACTAGAAATTTAGAGAACCACCAGAGCCTGAGTGTCTTGGTGTGTTTTATAGTTAACCCCTTGAACACTGGTAAATGCAGAAGTCTCAGGTCCACACTGGCTGTCTTAGTGTGGACCAGGTCACATGACAAATCAAATTAACCTTTTGTTTTTCCAAGACTAGAGTTCTTGAAAGCCATTTGACAATTCCACCCCCCTCATACAGACTGAGCAGTTAGAAAAGCTCAGATTTGAATCCTAGTCTTGACAGTTATAGGTTGTGTGACCTTGGGCAAATTTGTTAATTTTTTTTAAGGAAAACAGTCAAGACAAATTGTAGAGGTGAGTGCCCAGGGCCTGTGGGATTTCCTGAACTTCTAGCATTTGCACACATGAGCTGGGTTCTTTTATAGGCAACAGGATGGGGTGGATTAGAAGCTATAACCTCTCTCTTGGATACACTTGAACAGAGCAGGACTTGGAGGTTGGTTATGACTATTGCATTAGGTATCACCCAAAGTATGTTTAGGGAAGTGGACAGACCAGCAATCAGCCATAAGGCTTGATCTGGAAATCAATGGCTGGACTTTGGAGCTCTTTTGGCAGGCCTGTACATATACTACATATAACCTCAGCACTGCCTGCTACTGAGTTGCTGCTGGGAATCCCAGGATTGGCTACATACCCTAAAACTGTAAAAGAACTGTGGGAAGCCGTGGGTGTTGCTTCCTCCACACTGATCTATGATGGGAAATTATCATGCTACACCCTTCCAGCTTTTTCAGATTGGGGAAATGGAATTAACTGACTTTTCTGAGAATTCCCTGTGAACTACTTAGAAATTTGAGGTTTCACGTTAGATATTGGCCTCTCATATGTTAAATTGTACTCTACAGTGGAGAGTTCTTTTAGTTACACAGCTAATAAAATGTGAATAGCGGCACAGAGATGTGGTGACTGCCTCCCCAGAGATGTTATCTTTACTTTATAAAGAGTTCAGAGGGAGTCCTTGGAGAGAAGCTTTTTGCTAGAGCCATGAGGTGGGTATGAGTAAATGCAGGAGTCTCAGGATTTTGAGTCCCATTGGTTTGATACCCCTGTGAATCTCTGCAAGATTGAACAATGATGCGAGTTAGAACATGGCAGCCTTACCACTTTTATGCTTTCTGAAATAGGTCATGTCATTTGACTTTCTGAAAGTAAATTTACTTTTAAAACTTGGTGTGCATTTTTATGACAAAGGAGGCAATGTTTTAATAACACTGCATGATTTGGTGAATCGTTTCAGTGATTACTTATATAACAGGTATTCCCCCCAGGCCATCCAAGTCATGGGACAGAGATGGGATGTCCTACTGTAGCGAATTGATTTTTCTGCTCCCCTTGCCCGTGACCTGTGGGAACTACTGTCTTGATCTAATCCTTTCCTCTGCTCAATCAAAAGAGAGGAATCCTTGAGGAATGTGGGTTTAGGAACTGCTGTCTTTCCCACACACTTCATCTCTGTATCTGACAGCATCAAGGAAGGGTTCCTGACCCTACTCAGGGCCAGCCCCATCTGCCAGTCGGGCCTGCTCTTGCTTGCCCTGACAACAAATGGTCCACATGCCACTGTAGAATGTTCTTTTCTGCTTTATTCCACTGGATGTGGCCATTTCTCTACTACAGAAGACAAGAAGATGACTGAGCCTGTACATAAGGATCTGTCTCAAGGTTTTTATTTTCTCTTCTGGTGCATCCTGTATCAGCCAGATTCAGCTTGCTCTCCTCTTGAGGGGACTGAGTCCTCCTTTTCCTATCGTGACAGTTTTAGGATAGCCTCCTCCTGTTATTTCTTGTTGCTCTCATCAGTATATTCCTTCCAAAATAGAACCAGCAAATTTGGAGGTGGGGGAGGAATGGATGGAGGAGCAGAAGGTTACACTTACTTAAAAGAGAGCAATCCAGGATACTAGCACACAAAAGCAGTTATTCAGACCTATGTATAGCCTTACTTGTGGCTTGTTATGAAGCTTTTCTGTTTGTTTTGATTCTGTTGTATTTTATAATTAATAGACTTTGTTTTTAGAAAGTTTTTAAGATGATAGAACATTGAACAGACAGTACTGAAAGTTCTTTTATATCTTCTCTCCTCCACACTCAGTGTGGTTTTAAGTACTTGGTTTTGGAATTCAATAACTCTTGGAAGAATAAATACAATCTTACAAATATTTACAACATTTTCTAACCTGCTGAACTACTGAGAGATGTGCAAGGAAATTAATAAAATCGGCATTCAAAACAGGTCATTTGTCATCCTGCTCCACAGTTTAGTGTTAAAGATATACTACCAAAGTACTAACTGCAGAGCACCTCTAGTCATTCAGATAAGAAGTACAAATGGTAAATGTGTTCATTTTATAGTTCAACTTTTTTTTTAGTTTAAGAGAGTTCTAGTACAATTGAGTAATATAACAATAACTAGAAGTTTCTATTTGTCTATCTCCGCTTCCAGTTTCTTCTGTTCTAGGTTCCCTGCCTAGTCTAGACCATTTGTCCAGAACCACAAATTGATTCTTAAAAGCTCTCTGCAGTTGAAGCATGGGAGTACAGTGGCACTCTATTAACTGTGTGTGTGGCTTCATCTTTCTGCAGTTAAATCCCTAATGCCTTTAAAGGGTCAGCCAGTTCAAAGTCCTTGCTAATGATCTAGTAATGGTTGAAATAGTTTGTTGAAAAGGTTGTAAATATTTGTTGATTGATTGTTGACCGAGAAAAAGGCTTTTACCCCTCCACGGTGGCTGAGAGAAGCGGAAGAGAGGAAGCTTTTACACAGCCATTTCAATTCAGCAATTTTTATTTCTCATGCTTTGGGTCCTAGACATACATTTCAAGAGTAGACTTTTTATTTCATCTTCAAAAACAGAAAAATGGGAATAAAACAATTTTCTCTTTAAGTTTTACTATGTACCATAGGTACATGTAGAAGTCACCAACTTGGACACAGCTAAGCACAGATCTTCATGAATAAAAACTTTTATTTTCAGTCTGCTGAAAGGAGATAGTGTAGGTGGAGCAGGCAGCTGCTGGTGTCAAGAGATTTGAAGATTACTAAGAGACTTTCCTGCACAAAAATATCTTTCCCCTGAAAGTATCATAGATCCTGAAAGGCAGCCAACCATCAAAACTTCTCTTTTGGAAAAAGACATTGTCTCCACATGGTGACACTTATTCCTTGGGAAAGGTAACTATCAATAAATTAGGAAAAGTGCGTGTGTGTGTGTGTGTGTGTGTGTGTGTGTGTGTACTTTGTATTTGGAGATCACTGTAAATGATGCAGTTGAAACACATAACACTGAATGACCCCTTATGCCTTCTACTTAGTTTCTCCATCTTTGATAGCTGTAGTCCAGCTTCACAACCAGAAAGTCTACATGGATATAGTCTGAAATCCTCATTCAGCTTTACCCCGTTCTACATGTGGTATGTCCTCTCTCTGTCTCCCTCCCTGTCTTTGTCTGATATTTTAAAAGTTGCCTTTCTTTTTTATTTTTAAATGAACATCCTTCATTTTGGGTCTGGGTTATGTTTAACCCAGTGCTTTAAAAAAGTTTCTCCACAGACCCCTTGTTGATTGCTGTGGTCTGAAGATTGGTGTTCCTTAAAGATGCATGCTTCTTAATGTGATAGCAAGAAGACGCGGAGAGACTTCCTAGAGAAGGGGCTCAGCCTCGTGCTTGCCACACCCATGTCTTTTCCATGCCTCTTTTTCTAAACTGTACACCAGATGACCTTTAGATTTCTGATCATCTACTTAGAGACTTAAGAGTAAGATAATCCATTACTTTTAAAACCCAGTACAACTCAGTGTTATTGCATTAGAGCAATAAAATCTTGTGGCAGATTATATTTTCCCAAAATGGCCATAGCAACATATCTACTATTATATGCTCTTTCAGAACTAGGCTACTTTGCACCAGGAGATGGAATTTATTTCCCTTTGCTTGCTGGGCTCGTGACTTCTCCAGCCAGTGGAGAGTCCTAGAAGCAGTGTTGTATGGCTGAGGCTAGGTCACAGAGAGGATGCAGTTTCTGCTGAGCTCTCATCTGTAATGCAGCCACAGCACTGTGAAGGGGCCCAGGCCACACAGATGGACCACATACGTATGCTCCAGTCAACAGCTCCCTTCGGTTCCCAGATGATGGCTCATTTTCATTATGAATGAATGAGCCTTCAGAAGATGCCAGCCTCTAGCCTTCAATTCTTTAGTGTCAGATGTCTTGGAACAGATTCAAACCATCCCCTCTGTGCCCTGTCCAACAAATTCCTGACCTACAGATCCATGAGCATAATAAATGGTTGTTTACATTACTGAGCTTCTTGGTATTTTTTTATATTTGGGGTCTTGCTGTATTGCCGTGCTGGCTTTAATCTCCTGAGCTGAAGTGATCCCTCTTCCTCGATGTCCTGAATAGCTTGGACTACAGGCTTGCATCACTATGCCCAACTTAGCTCTCTGGTCATTTTTAATATTGGCAAAGTCATTAAAAAGACTATTAGCTAAATATAGTACCATATGCACTAGATTATCCAACAGCTAGGCATTGTGAATCTGCTCCTAGCAAAGTACATAGCTTTGTGGAATTTACTTTAAAAAGGAAAAACAGAAATGTATTCTTTGTCCTTGAAGAGTTTGATAATGTAGTAGAGGAAACTAAATATATAAGTGCAAAAACATGGCTAACAGTGTGTGGTAAATGACAAAGGAGGTGGCTGACAGGTGATGTCAGAGAGCTGGACACAGGGAGTGATGACCCTGAACAGAGCAAAGAGAGTGGACTTTACTGTGGAGGAGCACAGCACTGCAGCACAGAGCAAGTGCTCTGGAACTGTTGATTTTCCTAGAAAAAAATACAAATTGGGGACTGCAGGAAGGCTTTCAGGTACTTAGAGAGAAAAGATAAAGGTATTTCAAGCAGACTGGAAAACAAAATGTTGGGTCGGACATATTGGAATGCGGTTACTAACAATAGCATTATTAATCCCTTACATGTGTAACAGCACAGACTGTGCAAAGCATGTTCACAGCCATTAGGACATTCACTCTTCACAAGGACCTTATGAAGTAAGTTAGTCTAGCTTCATTTTGTAGGTAAAGAAATTTTGACCCAGTGGTCTCCAAAAGACTTAAGATATAGTAGAAGTTTCTGGCAAAAAGGGGGATGTATGCATAAGAAAAGAAAGAAAATCAAGAATTTTCCAAGGGCTAGGCATTTTGCTTGGTTAGTTTTATGGTATTTTTTCATAGCTTATTTATCTAAAACCTAGCATTTAATTTTACAGCAACCCTGGAAATATTTGCTATTATTTTGGTTATATAGATAAAGAAACTGGTGTTCAATGACCTCAAGTAAAATTAGGACCCAGGAAGTTATTTCCAGATGTTACAGCAAGTCCAGCAAGATTCCCACATTCCTGCGACACAGTCTTTCTGCTTCCATTAAGTGGTTTCAAACAAATCTCCCTTTCAGATTTTCACAGAAACATCTAGATGTTGCTGATCTAAAGCACTGGAGGTATTAATATAGGAATAGCCAATGAGTTTAATACTTCCAAAAAAAAAGCTGTTAACCTCAAAGAATTTCCAGTTGGTAGAATGTGAGAGGAAAACCTCTACCTCTTTCTCTCTCCCTCCGTCTCCCTGTCTCTTTCTCTTTCTCCCTCTGTGTCTCTGTGTCTCTGTGTCTCTGTCTCTCTGTCTCTCTCACTGAAGTATTGCTGACATAGCCAGTAGTTTAGCTACAAAGTAGGAATAGGGCCTTGAAACATCCACAAACATCCTTACTTACAAATAAATTGCTGGGTAATCTTCAAGTTCCCTTTCAGGGAATGTTTTGTGATAGTATAAACTTAAAACTAAGATGCAAAATGGGAATTCACTTTCACAGCTATTTTGTGTGATTGCATTATTTGCTACAATTTTACAATTAAATCTGCGCCCACTGCCTGAGAACAGAGGCTCTTGCTGAGAAGAGAGGGACTCAGCTTAGCGGTGTTCTGAGGTACCACCAAGTATCAGATCCTCTATCCAGTGATGATGCTTGCAGGTTTTCCATCGGGATTGGGCAGATGACTGCAAGCCCACAATTTCTAAATTATTTATGTAAAATTACGTTACATGTAGAACAATTTCCCATACTCCCCTGTCCTAGGTTTTCCTCTGCTAATCACATGTCCGTTTGTCTTTCAGTTATTGCTGTTGGGATTCCTACTAGGTGAGTATGCTCTAAGATTAAGTCCCAATGCTTTGTTCTTGTCAACTGGCGGGAGGTTTTAATTGTATATAACTAACGACTAAAAACGAGATTTTGAAGTTCCGATTTGCATAAAGCAACAAAATTGTGATGTTAATTGTTCTCTCTCTCTCTCTCTCTCTCT
>PVLD010035059.1:0-12118 GCA_004027595.1 Dinomys branickii | reverse complement strand
CCTGTATGTTATAGTATAGTCTGAGGCAGCTATATCTCTTCCCAAGGTGAGAGTCCAAGGATATAGATAAACCCAGGAGTACAGTTATTATCACAGGGAAGATAACTGATTGAGTGGTAGGACAACGGAGATGAGGGAGGAGAAAAAACGAACTGATCAAAAGGGCCATCATCTGTGTAACCTGAGTAACAAAGATGAAAGTAACATTATGCAGGACAGCATCCAGAGCTAATTCCCTTCTATGTTCTCTATAATTCTGTATTTCCTCAGTCGTTTTTGTATTAGCAGAAATGAAGATAACTTTATATTATACAGCATCCAGTGCAAATTCCCTACTATCTTCTCTATAATTTGGTATTTTCTTTAATGTTTTTGTGTTAACTAATGTGAAGATAACTATATAATACAACATCCCGTTCTAATTCCCTACTATATTCTGTATAACTTTGTATTTTCTGTATTGTTTATGGCTTTTCTGGTTCATATGTCTCCATTCTTTTGTCTTTAAAATAAAATTAAAAAAAAAAAAGAACAGATGGATAAGCAAGGAGATGGAAATGAAAGAAGAATCAAAAGGAAATATCAGAAGCCTAAAATATTGGAGATCAATGAGTAAGAGTTTCCAACATAACAACAGAAGCCTCCAAAACTGAAGACCGAAGAGAAAAAGACTGAAAAAAGCATAATACAATATCCAAGAACTATGTGACAACTACAAAATCTGTAACAAATACATAATAGGATTATAGAAAGAGAAAAAACAGAAGGAACCTTTGAAGCAATAATGACTAAGCATTGCCTTCATGTTAATGTCAGGTACCAAACCATTGATCCAATAAGCTCAGAGTTAAACAGGAACCTTACTTAGTGGTGAAGAAGTCAATTCTCTAAGACAAAACAAGCCTGAATACATATATGCCCAGTAGAACAAAATCAGATCTGCAAAGAGAAGTACACAGATCCATCAAAAACTCAAAGCAAAACTAAATACCACTTCACACCCCATTAAATGGATAGCTATGATAAACATTCACACACATATACATATACACATGCACGCAGAAGGTGAGTAAAGGTGAAGGAGAGGGAGGAAGAGAGAACAAATGTTGGCTAAGATGTGGAGAAATAACATTTATAACTGTTGCCAGGAATGTAAAATAGTGAAGTGCTATAGAAAACAGTATGGCAATTTAAAAAAAAAATTCAAACAGAATTACCATTTGACCTATCAATTTTACTTCTGGGTAGATATCTAAAAAAGTTAAAGTAAGGATGCAGGTTGGTGATGTTCATAACAGCATTATTTATTTATAATAATCAAACAGTGGAAACAACCTAAATACCCAACAAAGGAATAAACCAAACATACTACATATGTACAATGAATTATTCAGATTTTAAAAGTAATGAGATTCTGAGTCATGATATGACATGGATGAACACAGAAGACATGCTAAATGAAATAAGCTAGACACAAAAAACATACTGTATGCTTCTGTTTGTATAAGATACCTAGAATAGTCAAATGCATAGAGAAAGTGTAACAGTGGTTATCAGGGGGATAATAGTCACTGTTTATGGGTTTAGAGTTTCAGTATGGGATGATGAAAAAGTTCTGGAGATGGATTATAGTCATGGTTATACAATAATGTGGATGTACTTATTATCAATGAACTACACATACTCTTAAAAATAGCAAAATGGTAAACTGTTTATAATGTATACTTTCTCAAAATGAAAACAAAAATAAACATGTAATGATCTGATAAATAAGACAAACATATGCAGTCCACTTTAGAAAGATCTGTGCTAAAATTACAAATCTTTTGAAGTGACCTTAAACTTATACCTATTGACAGAAGAATAACTGAATAAACTATGATACATCTAAGCAGTAGCATATTATGCACTTAAAAGCTGTTAAATTATATCATGTTGTAGTTTTAGTATTTATAATATGATCCCATTTTTCAAACAACACAGTCCTCTAAAGCAAGTTCATGTTATAAATGAATGTTTAGGTATGGCCTTATGATTGGAGGGTAGCAAAAGTAAACAAGCAAAAGGAAACCCCTATCAATATAAATAAATATGAATACGGTTCTGTGAATGTAAAATGTGTATTGGCCCAATGGGTACAATGTCACAATATTCTAAGTAAGTATAATAAAGTTCCCCATCATGATACAAAGCTCTGTATATGCATAGTGGCTTTTAGAATAATCCAGTTAGTTGTCTTCATTGGATTGTGAGAGGGTCTTTTGCTTCTAATCAAATGATTGTGATTTTAATTTTTTCAGGGGATGGGGACCTGAGGATTGAACTCATGGTTGTATCACTGAGCTAAATCCCCAGGCAATGACTACTGTTTTATAAGATTAAGTATCATCAGAAGTATCATCAATTTAGGCATACCTGGATAAGCCTGATCTTGTTCTGTCACCCACTACAGACAAATGTACCATTATTCAATTTTCAGTTAATGCACTTAGGCCAAACAGATACAGTTACCTATAAAACTAGCTTCTTTATTACAGTATCATTAATGACTATAATATTTAATAATAACTAAGTGCTCAACTGCAGCTTTTACATGTTATTCCAATATTACTACTATTACTTTACAAGTGAGGAAACCATGCTCACACATGTGAGATAACTTGCTCATGGTCAAACAGCAAAATCTAAAGTCTATTTACCTGGAAAAACCATGTTCAGCTCACGATATTGTATTCTCTGGAAAGAAATTGTTGAGTAACTACCTAGAAGTTTTTTACAATTGAGGAAACTAAACCTCAGCAAGATTATACAAGGTCCAAAGTCAGAGCCCAGAACAGCTCTGGGACTACACTTAGATCCATCTTATAGCAAGCTCCTGATTTGTTCAAGTGCTGCCCTCACTTTCCTGGTTATCTCCTGTGATTTTTCTGGCTTTGGTAAAAAAACAAGGACTATATAAAGAACTGTTTATACATCATTTATAAAACCTTGGCTGAACTAGTTGCCCCCCTTAGTGTTCCCTTCCTAAAACTTCAAGTGACAAATTTTTTCTTAGGTTTCTGTGCCTTAAATATCTAATCATTTGTTTATTTGTGCTAAACTCTGATGGCAAGAAACATGGATCTATTTGGTCCTTACTCTTCAAGAGTTTACTGCTGGGGATATAGCTCAGTGGAATAAGCGCTTGCCTAGCAAGCGCAGGGTCCTGAGTTCGATCCCCAGTACCGCAAAAAAAAAAAAAAAAAAAAAAAAAAAAAAACACATTTATTTGGGCTGGGGATATAGCTCAGTGGAATAAGCGCTTGCCTAGCAAGCGCAGGGTCCTGAGTTCGATCCCCAGTACCGAAAAAAAAAAAGAGTTTACAGACATAACACAATGTATACACAAGTAATCATGACATAAAGCAAAAGGTAAAGTACATGTTTTTAGTGAAGCAACACAACAAAACATATAATCTACTACATTTCCCTTTGCCTAGCTGCCAAAATTAAGAGCTACATTTAATGTTTAATTTATCCTGGCAGTCATTTTACTCCAGCTTCACAGGGGAGGGAACTTTACCTGACTTTTTTTACTTTTCAACTTTATTTGCAACTTCCCTATTGAATATGCACCCTATCTCAATCTCTTTCAAATGCTTCTGTGGAGGCAGACAAGTATAGGAAGTAAGTAAAGAAAGACTAGGTTAGTAACACAAACTAAATTCACAGAATGTAAACTTTTTGTGTAACACACTAAGCTAATTTTATCTCTGAGACATTCTGGGTTGTTCAGAGGTCAAACGATACAGTATGTTAAGAGTACTCTGAAAACTGGGATTCTAGAGACCTTGTGAATGGAAACTGCGTTTCTACTTTCTGTTTTCCACAAACACTATACAAAAGCTCTTAAATGCCACACTGGATTTATATTTAGAATGCATAAGTTGGGGAAATGACAGGGGACATAGGATATGGCTGGATAAATGGTGTTTTCAAAGGCCAATGCAATGCAAATAATGTGAGTTTTGTATAGTGCCTTTGTTTCTATAGCTTTAGGGGGAGGTGGTGAAGAGCACTAGACTAACAAAAGTGGTGGCTTAGAAACACCACCATTACTCTGTCCTTTTCACATCCTGTGCATGGTAATTTGCTAGTGCCTCTGTGATGATATCTGCCAAATCTTTAAGTACCCTATGATGCATGTCATTGGGCCCTGCTGATTTAAACACATGCAACTTTTTAAAGCAATGTTGGGCTATGATTCTCCAGTTAGTTTTGGATTCCCTCCTACCCAGTTAGATTTTCTAGACAAAAAGTGATCCTATTATCTCCTAAGTTGTGTTTTTGATGAACATAAATAACACAGAAAAACTTTTAAATATATCTTTTATTATTCTTCCTCTTTAGTAAAGGTCTAATGTTTTTATTTTCTTCTATTGGCAATACAACAGATCCTGTCACTCACCGGGATATATTCTTTAAATACAGAAGTCTAGACTATGATAATGTGCTAACCATAAAGCCACAAAAAGATATATACACATATTACATTTTGTCCCTTTTTCTCTTTGATCCTGTTCTTTCCAAACTTCAAGTCCAAGAATAGCTCGAGAATACAGAAATAATATGGTGGTATAAAGAGAACAGTGGACAGAACTGACATTTTTTTTAATCACTAAGAAGCTTATAAAACCTGAACAAGTCAATCTCTGAATAATTTTTTCCAATTATAAGGTAAAGAAACTAATTCAGCTATTCACCTCCTTCAGCTAAAACAATTCAGTGAATTCAGTGTTAGAGTTACAAAAGAATTCAATACCTTTCTCCCCCATACATAGCCTCTTCTGCCCAAAAGAGCCTTCTTGCCCTCCCTCTACTGCCCTTCATATACCCCCCCCAATTTAAATTCCTAGTAACAACCTGATTAAGATGAATTCACACAAGGTCTGAATGGGCCTTAAAGTCGCAATATGTTTGCATATTCAAAAGGAACAGTTAAAAAAACATTTCTAAACAACAGGACATGATGCTAAGTGAATCTGAGGGAGAAGGAAAAGGGACAGTATATTTAAGCAGAGAAACCCCCATGGCCCACACTTTTGGCTTACTTGTATATATCTTCTTGCTTAATTACACATCCAACTTTACTTTCCACAAAGCATAATTTAGGAGTAGCTATAAATGCCCTCCAATTCTTATTTGACTCTTCATTTGCTCCTTTTGAATTGGTTCCTGCTTCTATCCTCACTTCTAAGGCTTCTAAGAGATATTTAGTACCAGACAGGACTCACAGCTGCATATTAGCAAGGCCTTCCTCATATTGTGGGAGTTATTTGGATTTTTTGGTCCTGTTTTCTCCACCACTAGCATTAGCTTTCTGTAGTTGCTTGTTTTACCAGAAAAAAACAATCTGATATCATGGTATATTTCCTTTACTTTTCCAAATGCTGGAAAAATTTTCTAGTCATTACTCAATCAAAACTTGTTTTTAAACTCATATGCTTAAGTATCATACTTTTATTTGCTTGTCTATATGCTTATCTATATATACTTATGTAAGTAGTTTTTATTGTTTAAACATTCACCAAAACAATGGGCAGTAAGCCCTTGTTTCCGAGCAACATTTGGAACTTAAGAAATAAATCACTTTAACTTACACTGAGAATTTTCCTGAAGCAGGCACATCAGAATCCATATCTATATCTTTAGTCACATTTATGCAACAGTTTATTTGTGAAATTCTTGAATGAAAGAAAAAGTTATCACTACCAACAACTTACCCACTCAGACAGGAACCTAGACAACATCTTGTTTGTTTTAATTAGCTAAGCAAGATGTGTTCAGTGGCCATTTAGTTTCTAGTAATCATTCCTTTACAAATAGTTAAAATCATACTAAAAGGTCATTATTCGGGAAATATTTTAAGACTTGACTCATGGAAACCTAATCAAATGGTTAGAAATGTTGGCAATTTAGGACTTGCAGGCATAAGTGGGTGAATAGATTATCGTAATGTAAATTATTGACCTAATGTTTTTTTCTTTACTCCAACTTGCTTTTACATGTAGGCTCAACCTTTTCAGTATTTGTATTACTAGGCAGCAGAAAGAAAGTAACTTTGTAGTCATCAGAATATTATCCAATTATATATTGTTACCTTACTTGTAAATATTGGTAAAGCAGCCAATGAATAGTTTTGTATTTTTAAAAGAGAGAAAGCAAGAATAAGAGAATATACAATCCAATCAGGAGAGTATGGATTTTATAAAGATAGTACAGAAGTGGGAGCAGAGCAAGGTAAGAAAATGAAATAGAGTAAAACGTTAAGAATGGGAGAACAGCAAAGATAACAATAAGAGGAATGAGAGCCAGCTGGGTTACAAACTAGCAGCATGTCTTCGTTTTGCTTTTTGTTTGTTCTTCTAAATAGGAACACAAAGTGGTGAGAGATCATGATAAAGAACAGCACCATCTGGGGCATGTTTTCATTGGCCTTTTAATTACTGCAGGAAACAGAATCCCCCAAAAAAGAGAATGTGGGTGGTAAGGAGGGTGTGGCACATGTGGCAGAAATAGGAAGCGATAGAAAATTAATTCATTGGGTAGCCAGCTAAAGGATACTGATGGTGAGCATTTGGTTTCAGGGTACTCCAGCACACAGTAGGCAAATGAATTTCACAAAGTAAAGAAAATGTGACAAACACATCAATGGTCAATCATCATTTAATTCACTGTAAAAAAACTTATAGTAAACACAGGTCTTTGACACCTCTTCTTTCATCTTATCTATCCTATGAAACACAAGCCCAGGTTCTAACTTTTAATTGTTATTAATCTTTCCAGTGAATCTTCTCTGCCTCAAGGTCCTGGGCTAGACACTGCAGGGGATACAAAAGTTTGAGAAGACCGGCTCTATCACCAGCAGCTCCCGGATGAACAGAGGAAGGAAACACAAGTTACTTAATATACGCTTTCCTTAAGTATTTCAAGTAGAGAGAGTCTCCTGCAACTAATTCTTTGTCTTAATGGCACCTAATACTTTCTACCTGGTGTTATAGTCATTCTGTCTGGACTAGGTCTCTTTAAGGATCAGAATATTTGTTCTGATTTAACTTTTATACTCAATAGATTTAATATAATATCTTACATGTGATATGTATTCAAAGGCACTGTGAAAGAAGAGTGCAGTGCTGTGATTTCTGAGGAACTAGAAATGTGGGAGTCTCATGGAGAAGACATGATTTACATGGAAAAGAGAAGATCTTAGAAAATGAAAAAAATTAAAATGGACTGACACAGAGGCACTTCAGGATAAAGGAGGACTGACTACCAAGCAGACTCTGGGGAGCAAGTAACAGCAAGTCATTCCGTAGAAGGACAGTAGTAAAGAAAAAGGAGATGAGAGTGGCTAAAATGTGCATCAGACAAAGGAAGACAGAGATTACTGGGCTGGTACACTGGGTTTGATAGGAAATGCAATTACAGAGATACATACATAGGTATACATGTACATACAAATAAGTTTTTGAGGCAGGATAAAATCTATAGAAAAGTTATTCTGTCTGTAACATTCTGGGAGAGCAGAAAACAAAATCCTGTAGTCTACGATAAGCTTCACAGAAGTGATATGTAAGCTAGTCTCACAAGATGACAAAGAATTTCTGTAAGGGAGAACTCTAGGAAGATAAAATAAAATCAGAAATGGTATAAGGACAGAAATAGACACCACAGATTCCAGAATGAGGAGGTCTGTGGAACAGAATATTTAGAGAAAGGATATAGGAGACTTGAAAAATAGGTTTAGACTTTATTGTAGAGGAATAGTACAGTTTCCAACTTGACTACAATTTTTATAAGGGGGAGGAATCTCTATTGCCTACACAGAGTCTTAACATCAAGTAATGAGTGCTTTACCCATCATTCATGACACAGTGCCAATAATCCTACTTATACTTTAAATAAGACATTACCTAAAGTCTCTATAATCCCACTTTAGAAAATTTGGGTGCTATGATAAAAAGACAAAAATTTACAGTTGTCATTGACTCAGATATCACACATCAAATTCCTAGAAATTGCTTAACAGTACATTAAGCCTAGAATATTGAAATTGTTTTGGCTTTCCAAACAGAGAAGACAACTGAAAGTGAAAGGCAGAACACTTATTTACAAGATAGACAGTTTTAAATTGTTTTACCAGAGCAACTCACTAACAGTGAATTCTTCTGGATATTGCATATATAATGACAAATCCACATCTCTGAACTCATGATATTGGGAAGAGTATTTTTGTTTCCAAGCAAATGTTCTTTTCCTCCAAATTACACACCATCACTCATCACAAGCTTGCATCAAGTGCTTTAAATAACACCACTTTCAATAATGTGAACTCTGTTCTTGTTATACTTTGCTATAACTTCCCGTGTCTTTGACATATTCAAGAAGTGAAACTCATGCATAGCATGTTTATATTATTCCCTCCTTAGCAAAAGCTCACAGACAATGTCAGGTCTGGAGAGATAAGAGCTGCTTCCAGGACATGAATTCTCATGAGAATTAGGCAACCACCATCTGGGGCTCCAGAGTTTATCTGCAGCAGCTGCCTTCAAGTATCACACTAGAAAGGGGGGTGGAAGGGTTGTCTAATTCTAAAGTGTTTAACAAGTTGCTCTAGCTTTGCTTTGATTGTTGTCTGGATTGTTTTTTCCTCTTTATAAATAAGAATAAGACATGACATAGTGACATCCCTTCATAAAACATAACCAATTTAAAGCAGTGCTGTATATTCAACAATAAATTTGTAAATTTTTGCTAGCCAATGTTACATTATACAGCAATAAATTTTAATAATCATTTAATAACAATCCAATAACTACCTAATACTGTCTTCAGTAAAGTCTTTACCCTAAAAAAAAAGTGGATACTCCAATTTTCTAAATTTTTATTTAGATTAAAAAGATTTCATTTTTGTTTGTTTTGAGACAGGGTGTCACTATATAGTCCAGCCTCACCCTGAACTCACTATGTAGCTCAGGCGGGCCTCAAATTTCCAGGAATCATCCTGCCTCAGCCTCCCAAGTGCTGGGGTTACAGGCATGCACCACCATGCCCATTACGATTTGATTTTAATCATGTAATAATACTGTAGATATTGGGAGAAGATTTTTTAATGTCCTCAAACAGCACTAAACCAATCATAACACTAAACTATGATAGCCAGAAATCTTTCAAATATTTATATAAAAGAGCTAAAAATGTATATGCTAGAGGAAAAAGCTAATTTAAAATTTTCAGTTTAAAAAGTAACCTGCTAAAACTGAATTAACCTTTACATTTAACTTTTCTAGTGCTGAAAATGGTCATAATGAAAAAGGCTAAGTGTTAAAGAAAAACATAGGAGAAAAAAATGAAAAAATACTTTTCAACAGGTACAACTCTCAAAATCACTATACCACTCTGGGGATTTAATCTAGGGCCTTTGCTCTGAGGTATACTTGCAGCCACTTTTTTTTTTTAATTTTGAGACAGGGTCTCACTAAGTTCCTAAATTGTCTTAAACTTGTAATCCTCCTGCCTCAGCCTCCCAGAGTGGTGGGAATCCAGTCACAATGCCCAGCTGCATGCTTCTTTAATTAGGTTCCCCTTAATTCCAAATATTCTTCTTTTATCTGTTATAGAATCACAAGTTGTATTTGTCCATTTTAATAACACTTGGCAACAAAAGACATTGGACAAAATTATTTGTAGTTACATCAGAGATTTGGCAAAGTGGCTGAGTCTATAGATAAAATTCCATTAATAGCTTTATAAAGAAGAATAGTTCATTCTTTCATTTTTAATTCAAAATACTATATATAGCAAATCTGTTTTTGTATTAGATAGTGTGACAGAAAAAAAGGTAAAGATTTAGGTGTGCCAGTTGGGGATATAGCTCAGCACTACAGCACCTGCCTGGCAGGTACGAGGCCCTGAGTTCAGTCCCCAGCACCAAAACAAAAAGATTTAGGTGTGTCAAAAATCACAAAACCAATGGTTTACATGATTTCTAAGATTTCTTCTCTATCTAAAAATCCACATATATTTGTATCTCAAGCCCCAACACAAACATTCTATACCTATTTTTGAAACACCCTCATAATTCCATCACTGAAATCAAATATAGATAATTCAAGCTCAACATGTATAAAACTTAATAAGGGTGGTTCTCACAATTTCTCGTGTGTGTGTGTGTGTGTGTGTGTGTGTGTGTGTGTGTGAAAACTGTTTTTATTTTCCTGTTTTTTTGAGACAGGATTTCATTGTGGAGTTTAGGCTGGCCCCAAATTCACTATGCCGGTCTCAAACTTTTGGCAATCCTCCTGCCTCAGACTCCAAGGGCTGAAATTATAGGTGTGCACCACCATATCCAGCATAATTTCAAAACTCTTTCACACCTCTTTCTATCAACCTTTGTATCAAGGCATCAAGTCTTGCTATTAGTGTAAGTTACCCTGCAGATTAAAGCTTTGTAGACAATGTCTCTCCAACCTAGTTCACAACAAATTACATTAAATCGCTATCACACTAAGACACATTAAGTCTCCACCACATTAAATAGTCCCCAAAACGATATGCCCATACTGTTTTTCCTATCTGTTTTTCTCCTGGTTTAAAACAGCATTCCCTTTCCTCCACAGTTGAATTTTTCTACTGGGTGGTAACTTTTAGCACAACATTTTAAGATAGACAAGCCTCAAAATGTGTCTTGAGAAACATCCTGGAGGAGTTGTAAAGGGTTAACTTTGCAGTTCTGACTTTGTCCTGGAATTCTTCTCCTTGCCTGAATTGTTAAAGTATATATGTATCATTATGGCCAGAGCCTGACCTGGTCACATGGTACAAGGTAAACAACTATGGCCAGGCCTAGACATTCCAATCTATTACCACGGAAACCAAAAATGTATATAAGGTGAGAACAAAGGCAGTTAAGTGCCACATTCTCTGGTTGGGAATGTGGGGCAATGACCGGTCCAAATTGATCCTAAATTAAAATTAATTAAAGCTCCATTTGTTCTTAATGAGTTTTTGGATCCCCTGTGGAGTTTGACCCGATTTTTGCGGCAACATTTTCCTGATACCAGATTCTCTAGGACTCAAAATCAATACTTTACCCATGTAATCAGAAATAGTCATCTTTCTCCTTAAATTGCTACATTAAACACAAAAGCATATGGATTTGTACAAATATCACAAATATTACTTTTGGCGCTATTTCACATGCATCTGAAAGAGATAAGAGTAAACAAAACTCGTTATTTTGTAAGTTTTTCTGCAGTACCACAGCGCTCAATAATAGACATTTTTTGACTGAATTTTTCAACAAAATCACGTAGGCATTTAGGTGTGTAATCAGTGCATTTAGCAGAACTTAATTTTCTGATATACTACCTAAGATAGAGAGAGTAAGCACTGGTACAATACACAAGATGTCCTATGGATATAGAATGTATCTATGTAATAAATATTTTTAATAAATATTAGCTTTTTCTTATGAATGGGATTTTTTTCCTCTTAAATTCCTTGTATTTGTTAGAGATTCAATTTGTTGCTCAAGCTGTGGATTTATGGGATTTACACCCTTAAAACCAACTCTAGAATAATTTCACAAAGAAGTCTTTCAGAAGTTAACCAGGACAGGACTTCCGGGAAGATGGCGACCGGACAGGCAGCAGAGAGAGAACCTCAAAGAGGATTACCACCCAAACAATGAAATATAGCAATATGAAGACAGAAATAAGGACTTCCGGGAAGAAGACGACCAGCCGAGAGAGCGAGTGTGGAGGGAAGAACGGCTTCAGCTCCTGAACCCGACAGAGAACGCGCTACTGGGACAAACAGCGCCAAACCGGGCAGCGCTCCGGGATCCCGCTCAGAACCCCACCCCCGCAGCCAGCGCTACGCGAACTGGAGCAACAGCGACCAGCCGGCGGGATTTCTGAGTCGGGGAAAATCTCCATCCAGGGAAAAACATCTGAACGGCACTCCTGTCTGCACGATCACAGGGTGAGTTAAGTGCGCGCTCTAACCGGTTTTTCCTGAATCGGGAAGAAGCTCAGCCCAGCGAGAGACATCAAAGCAGCTTCAAGGACTGCGGGAT
>PVLD010035058.1:0-12122 GCA_004027595.1 Dinomys branickii | reverse complement strand
CGTGTGTGTGTGTGTGTGTGTGTGTGTGTGTGTGTGTGTGTGTGCGCGTGCGTGCGTGCGTGCGTGCGTGCGCGCACGCATAGATATAGACCAGTCCACAACTCAGATATTTAATCTAGATGATTCATCTTTCACATTGATTTTTCCATTTCTCAGTATGATTGCCATCCCTGTTTCAGAGTACTAGTATTTTTCAGTGACTCCTTCCCAAGTATCTCCAGCAAGTGTTCTACAGTCAGCGGTCTCCTGGAGAACATTTAAAATTTCAGTTTAGGATTTTAGAAAATTTATTTCAGGAAGTGTGTTAGTCACTTTTCTTACTGCTGAGAGAAATACCCAACACCCAAAGTTAAAGGAGGAAATGTTTATTTGGCTCATAGTTCATAGAGGTTTTAGTAGCTCAGGCATATAATCCCAGCACTCAGGAGGCTGAGGTATTAGGATTGTTGTGAGTTAGTTGAAAGTCAGCCTGGGCTACAAAGTGAGTTTGGAGTCAGCCTGAACTACATAGCAAGATCCTGTGTCAAAAAGACCAAAACAAAACAAAAAAAATACAGGTTTAGTTCATAGTTGGCTGCCCCTAAGATAGGGGGCTCTGGCAGAGGGCCATCTTAGAGGAGAAACAGTTCATGGGAAGCAGAATTAAGTAACTCAGAAAACTGTAAGCAATGAGCTGCAACCCTTTTGTGTCCCCTTAGGGTTGATATTTTTCACACCCGGGGTTGGGCACCCTTAATTCTACCCAGAGCTATATCAAACCAAATCAGTGGACTAATTTTGATCCCACCTTCATCACACACTCCAAATCCAGCCATCTCTGAGAAGGCCACCAATGACTGCATGAGGCTTTTGGGATACATCTAGGCATAAGCCATAACAGAAAGATTGCACAGATGGTGAAATTTCTCTCTGGTGGTGAGAGGATTCTGTGGAGAGCTTGCCCTGAGCAAAGACAGGGCTTTTGCACTGAGGAAGGGCTGGAGAATCTCTCTAAAATTCTAAGGATCACTGTAATGTATTTCATACACTTTTACATTTGTATGTTCATGAAAATACTGGTATAATACTCAGTGACCTCCTCTTCTTTTCAGTTGAAGATACTCTGGAGGAACTGAGATTTAGAATAGGTGATGATAATGTTCTTTTTTCCTCATTTCCTCCTGATTTTTATACCTGTCCCTGATTCACCTTCAAAAAGTAAAACTTGAGTGTACTGCAGGATGCTTCCCCTATTTTTGGGATCCTAGAGGTCCAAGCCTTCAGGACTTTTCTAGGACCTGTGTTGGGAGCCAGAGAAAATTCTGACAATAGTCTGATAGCCTGCTGAACTACATTTTCAATAACTTGGTTAGAAACACTCATTCTCATCAAAATATATTCTGTATATACTGATCATACAAACCTTAAACTGTAATGTCATTAAAGATTGTATTAGGTACTTTGACATTGTGTGGACCCTGAACTTGTGTTGGTTATGATTTGTGCAGACAGAAAGTTTCATAATCCTAATTTATGACTGTTGACTTTATATACCACCACGTTACTGAATTTGGTCATTAATTCTGGGAGTCTTTGGAGTTTTAAGGATCTTCTATGTAGGAGATTATGTGATCTGCAAATAATGGTAATTTAACTTCTTCATTTCCTTTCCATATCTTTTTTGTTTCTCTTTCCTGATTGCCTCTTCTTGTTCCTTGTGCATATTCCAAATGCCCATCTTGCTATTTTCTCTTGTCTATCTTTTGTTTTTATATTGGGGTAGAGAAACCATGTGACATTTAAGCTTATGTGTCTGATTTATTTTATTTCATCATTATGGTATCAATGTGCTTCTGTTTTTTTATGACAAAGAAATACTTTATTGTGTATAAATACCACTTTTTTTAAACCATCTATTGGTGAAATTAGACTGCTTGAGTATTATGAAGTGTTCAGATAAACAAGGATAGTATATATTACTGCAATGTGTTATATCTTCAGTGCTTCTGAGAAGATTCCTAGTATGGGAGTGGTTGAGTCAAATAGAATTTCTACTTCTAGGTTTTTGGAAGAATCTCTGTACTGATTTTTGTCTTACAGAATATTGTTTCTGTTCTAATGTTTAAATCTTTGATCAATTTTGATTTTGGTTTAGTGTGTTGTGAGAAATATGAGTGCTATATCATGTGGAAAGCCAGTTTTCCCAGTAGTGTTTGTTAAAGAGGCTGTCTTTTCTCCAGCAAAAGGATCTGGCCCCTTTGTGAAAGATAAGGTAGCTAAGTGTGACTCAAATTGTTTTTGTGTTCTCTATTCTCTTCCCTTGATCTGTAAGTCATCTAGTCTCCCCTTTGCCTCCTCATATCATGCTGTTTCTATCACTATAGCTTTGCAGTATAGCTTAAAATCTGGGATTGAGGTGTCTCTTGCCTTTCCCTTATTACTCACAATTCTTTTTGCTCCTGTAGGTGTGGTTCCATGTAAATTTTAGGATTATTTGCTTCTGTGAGGAAAGCTGTTGGTATTTCAACTCAGATTGCATTATATCTATATAACAGTTTTTGAAATACGGCCATTTGGACTATATTCGTTCTGCCTGTTAAGGAACAGAGGATATCTTTCTATTTTTGTATGCCTTTGGATCACCTTTTTCAGAGTACTGTAGTTTTCACTGTGGAGATCTTCTTTTCCTTCCTTAGCTGGATTTCTAAGTATTTCATTGTACTTGACTGCTCTTATGAAAGGTATTGTTTGCCTAAATTCTCACCAAGGGAGTTTATTTTTCTTAATTTTTTGGTACCAGGAATGAGGCTCAGCACCTTGCACTTGCTAGTCAAGTGCTCTGCCACTGACCTATATCCTCAGCCCCTGGGAGCTTATTTGATGCACAAAAATGCTATTAATTTATGAGTAGGCCTAGGATGGGGCCTGCTTCTTCATGGTATATAATCCTCTTTATATACCACCATGTTGCTGAATTTGGTCATTAATCCTAGGAGCTTTTGGATTTTGAGGGTCTTCTATGTAGGAGATTATATGATCTGGAAATAATGATAATTTAACTTCTTCATTTCCTTTCCATATCCTTTTTGTTTCTCTTTCCTGATTGCTCTAGCTAGTTTTCGGTTACTGCTACACTGAATTGGAGTAATGGTGATGGACATCCTTCCATGGTTTTGTTTTAGAAGGAAAACTTTCAGCTTCTCTCCATTTCATACAATATCTGGTGTCATGTAGTCCTGGATGGCCTTTATCAGATTGAGATAAAGACCTCTATTTTTTCCAGATGGTTTTTTAAAAAAATCATAAATGAATGTTAGATTTTTGTGAAATGCTTTTCTGCATCTCTTGAGATGATACTGTGATTTTTGTTCATGTGGTGTATTATATTTGTTGAACCATCTCTGCAGTTCTGGGGTGGGGTCTACTTCTTTATGGTATATAATCTTCTTGATGGTTTGCCCTTGTTGAGAGTTTTAACATCTATATTCATTGTAGAGATTGACCTGTAGTTCCCTCTTTTTGTTGGGTCTTTCTGTGGGTTTGGAATCACAGTAATAAGGAACGGTTGCTTCCCTGAATGACAATGGGAGTAGCATTTCCCTTACTTCATTAAAGGATATGAAGTGTACTGAACTTTTACAAAGTTTTTGTAGGATTTGAAAGTGAACTGACTGGGGCCTAGGTTTTTCTTAGTTGGTAGTTTTTGAAGTTATTTCTTCAGTTGAATTTAGTTGGATTATTAAGAATCTTTGTATATTTTTGGTTTACCTTTAATCTCTCTAATCTAAATTTTTTATTAAAGTATAGTTTGTCAAAGTATTTACAAATGAAATGATGTGAATTTCAACAGGATCTGTTTTGATTGTCTTTTTCATTTCTCATTGCATGGATTTGGGTCTTTTTGTGTATTTTGTTTAATGTTTTCAAAGAACAACTTCTCCTTCCCCTTTCCCTGTCGCTTCCTCCTTCTCCTCTTTTCCTTTTTCAGTTTTCTGAGACAAGGTCTTGCTGTGAAGTTCAAGCTGTCCTTGAAATCACTATGTAGCTCAGGAAGGCCCTGAACTCCAGGTGATCCTCCTGCCTCAGCCTCCTGAGTGGTGGGATTACAGGTGTGTGCCACCATGTCTGATTATGTACTGTCTTCAATTAATTGAATATGTTGCTGATAGTTTTTTCCAGTGCAGACAGAAGTAAAGTAGAATAAAATGCCTTTATTGTGGGCACGGAGAAGACCACAGTAGGGAAGAGAAGAGAGACGTGGAACTTCTGATGGCCTATCTTGGGGTCAAGGGCTAAATAAGCCCAGGCTGGAGGCGGGGATTAGGAGGCAGACTACTTGACATGGCAGGCCAGCATTGGGCAGGAGTGTGGGTAAAGGAAATGATATTACAAAAAGGGAAGTAGGAAGTCATAATTTGACTCAGAGGAAGAAGGGTGGCTCTTAGTACATGACCTGTAGTGGCCAGCGCCTTATTGGCTTGGCCCTGTACTGGCTGAGCACAACACGACCTCCAGTGCCATGTTGGCTGGACGCCATAGTGAGTAGGCAAGTATTACAGTGAGGCATGAAACCCATCAATTGGTTTTTTTTAAATTGCTTTTTTTAGTCTCAACTTCATTTATTTCTGCTCTAAGCTTTATAATTTCCTTACTTATGCTAGCTTTCAATTTGGATTTCTCCTTTTTTTTTTTAGGATTTTGAGTTACATTATTAGATTATTTATTTGATGTTCATCTTTTTTTTCTGATGTGGGGATTCACTGTTACAAACTTCTCTCCTAGGAAGTGTTACTAGTTAGTAACTAGTGTTACTTACTAGTTTTGGTGTGTTGTGCTGGCATTGTCATTTGTAGGAACTGGCTAATCTTTCATAACCTGTCTTAATTTCTTCTCAGACCCATTGATTATTTGGGGGGTGGGGTATTGTTTACTTTCCATATGTTTGCATAGTTTGTTTGTGTGGTTTCCTTTGTCATTGATTGCTAGGTTCATTGCACCTAGAAATGGGCTGATAATATGTATTGGATAATTTAAATTCATTTTCTTGTACTTATGCTAGTATGTGGTGTGTTTTTAGTTTGGTGTTTTAGACCAGTTGGCCATGTTGACACCTTATTTGGTGTATTTTGGACAAAGTCCCATGTACTGCTGAGGAGAATGTGCATTCTATTGTTTAGTGGAACACTCTGTAGATACCTATTAACACGTTTGCATAGGGATGAACCACCGTTCCACTGGGCAGTTTGTATTATTCAGTGAGACTGTTCCATGATGCTTGATGGGACAGACGTCCATGTACAACTAGTAGTTCAAACTTGCAGGAATGTAACACATACAAATTAGAGTCACACAGAAGTGAGACATAAGTTACAACTTTATTATGAATGTATTAAGTCCATTTATTCAGAGATTTTGTTCAATTCTGATGTTTCTTTAGTTGACACACTTGTGGCAGTGGGTATTGAGATTTCTCCTTAAAATTATATTGATGTTTATCTGATTCTTTTGTGTGATCAGTTGTGTGTTTTTTTTATGAATTTGAGTATTCCAGTATGTGGTGCCTAAGTGTTCATAATTATTATCTTTTCCTCTTGAATGTTCCCTTAACCAGTATCTGGTGACATTTTTTGTCTTTTTTGATCAGTTTTGGGTTGATCTGCACATTGTCTTGCAATTTGGATAGGTACTTCTGCTTTTTTCTGGTTTTGTGTTGCATGTTATTGTTTTCCATTTTGTGATTTTTAATGTCAATTTTTTTTAGTAAATGTGTTTTCTGTATACTTTATATCATTGTTTGATCTTTAGTGCCAATCTTTGTCTTTTGATTAGTGGCTTGAAATCATTGACATTGAGAATTGTCACTGAAAGGTTCTGACTTATTTTTGTCATTGAATTATTTTTTATTGATGATTCACCCCACCTTTTGCTTAGGTGCTTATTGGGCCCTGTGTGTTCATTCTTTTTGCATTATTGGCATTGTTAACTTCATTCTCTCTCTAGCATATCCTTTAGAATTCTTTGTGAGCTTGATCTGGTGGCTGTACATTTCTTAAGGTGCTTTTTGTCATACAAAGAACAATTTTGAAGGAAAATTTTGTAATATACATAAATTCAGTAAGGTCTATTTTAGGGCTTGGAACACTTCACTCCAAAACCCTCTCAGGCCTTTAAAGTTTGTGTTGAGAAGTCTGTTGTAATTGTAATAGTTTTACTTTGGTATATGATTTGTCTTCTGTAACAGCTTTTATGATTTTGTTTGTTTGGTATACTTCTGCTTTTTGAGAGTTATGTATTGAGGAGAGCTTCTCTTTTGATTGTAACTACTTGGGGCTAAATATGCCTCACTTACCTTTGTTCATTTCTTTCCTTCTATTTGGGAAATTTTGTCATTAATTCTGTGAATAGTTGTTTCAAAAATGCCATTTGTGTTACCTTCTGTTTTTTTAAATTTCATTTACTCATAGGGTAGTCTTCTTTGTATTATCCAGTTGGATCCACTGTTCTTGTTGTCTTGTTGCTTTTAATGTGTCTTTGAGTAGTTGGTATTTGCAGACATCATTGTATTCTAGTTCTGAAACTTTGCCCTCACATTGGTCATGTCTACTCCCCCTATATTCATTATATTTTAAATTTCAATTTTTGATTGAAACCTTTTTCCTTGCATCTTTATTATTTTCTAAATGGTCACTTATGTTTTATGTCATCTTGTTCAGTTCTTCTAGTGGTTTACTAGTGTTTCCTGAAAGCTCCTGGATCATTTTGTTTATTGCCTCATTCATTACCTGTTTAAATTTTTAAAAGTCTTGCTGAATACTTCTTTTATCTCTTTTCCAGTCTCCTCTGTTGTCCTTTATAATAGTTTTTTGAGTATGTGGCTTATGCTAGTATTTCCATGGTTGCTTTTGGGGGAATTGAAAGTTTTGGGAAGCATTTTGTTGTCATGTTTTTTTTTTTCTCCTTATTTTGGCTGACGTTTATGTAGGAGCCAGTGGTCTCTCCATAGTCCCCAAGAGAAAATTGCGAGAGGATACAGAAAATAAAGACAAGAGATGATAACCAGGGTCAGGTGGAGTCACTTCTTGCCTGATGAGCAAGAGGACTGACTTCAACAATAGGGGCATTTATTTTATACACTCCCAAAGTTAGTATCATGGGCAGGTAATGTTGCCTAGCGACTAATGACTGTAACTGTCTGGCAGGATGCCTTTTTAAATACTGAGGTAGCTTGACTGCTTGACCAATAACCAGCTCCAGCTTCCAACAGTTTGTGGATACTTAGTGTAAAGACTTCATTGCTGGTACTGAGATCTCTTTAACTAGTTGCTATTTAGTTTTGTAGTTTTGAACATGGTCCTTTACCAGTCCTAACTATAGCCAATGTCCCAAGATCCAGCTACATCAGTTAAATTAGGAAAGGATGATACAATTTTTCCCAAACCATTTTCTTTGGAAATGTAGTATTATTAATTTATATATGTAATCATGGTACTGCTTTGGTAAGAGCAACAATTCTGTTACTGACATGAAGCAAATCAGCCAAAGTAATATCAAATAAATCAGTTATAAATCTGCTTCCATAGAAGCAAATCTGTTTCTATAGTATCAAGCAAATCCACTATAGTAGTATCATTCAAGGCAAGCTGGGTATTAATTTACTGTTAGAACCACATCCTTAGTCCCAAGGAAGAAGTCCACATTATAGTAGAAACATGAAGACTACCCAGGTATTGACCTACAGCTAATTTGTATTTTGTGTTGCAGCTAAATCTCTGCTAATGATAGAAAAAAATTTTGTAAAGTCATCTAAAAACCAATGAAGTGTTAGAGTTATACTGTTAAAGATATTGAGAACTGGGTATACAGGAGTTCAAGAAGAAATAATTTGAAACCTTGCATTATATGAGAAGGAGGAGCAAAGGATCCTTTTGGGGTAGAACAATGTTTATAGATCCCTATAAAGTTACCAGAAGAAAAA
This sequence comes from Dinomys branickii, assembly GCA_004027595.1. Classification (NCBI taxonomy): domain Eukaryota; kingdom Metazoa; phylum Chordata; class Mammalia; order Rodentia; family Dinomyidae; genus Dinomys; species Dinomys branickii. The sequence goes on along the minus strand of PVLD010035058.1, from coordinate 4,168 downwards.
ACTGAAGTAGGTGATAAAAGAAGAAATAAATGATAAAAAGGGAAGAAGAGCTGAGTATGGTGGCATACATTTGTAATCCTAGCACTCAGTGTGCTGAGGCATAAGGATCTCTTTGAGCTTGAGGTCAGCCTGGGTATATAGTGAGTTTGAAACCAGCCTGAACTACATAGTGAGACCTTGTCTCCAAAAAGGGGGAGAATAAAAAGAAAAATTATATGAAGAATAAAAAGAAAAAACAGTATTAAAGAAATAAAAGTTAAAAGGGAGAAGAGAGAGAAAAATAAATAAAGGGGGTAAGCCAAGAAAAAACAAGAAAAACAAATGGGGGAAAAAAAGGAAGCTTTGATAGAGTACACATAAAAAAATCTCCAAATCTCAGTAAGTCAGTGAAAAACAGAAGGAAAGAGTGGAAAAGCAGCGGTTAGTGCTGAATACCTGTAATCTGGCACTTGAGAGGGTGAGGTAGTAGTATCTCTGAGTTCCAGACCAGCCTGTGTTACATAGTGAGTTCAAAACCTTTCTGAACTGCATACTGCAATTGTCACAAAAGAAAATACTCCCAAAAACCTTGTACTCATAAAAATAAAAATAGGAAATAAAAGTAGGAAAAAGGGAGAATGAAGATGAGGATGAATTTCTTTGTAATTTTGAGTGCATGTTTTTTCCCCCAGGATTTGCAGTTTTTGCTAAGTCATGATTCTTGATTTTTGTCAAAGTCAAGGGACTTCTGTCTAGAACATATAAATAATTAAAAAAACAGACTCTCAAAATTCAAAGAACCAATCCAAAAAATGGGCATCTGAGATGAGTACACAGTTCTCAGATGAAGAAATACAAATGGCAAATAAAAATACAAAAAAGTGTTCAACATTATTGATCATTTGAGAAATGCAGTTTTTCAAAGTTGTGACATTTGTATGTCTTTGCTCATCTTGTTAGATAGCAAAGGCAGTCAGACTCTAGATGGTTGCTTGATACAGAGATCAGCAGACAGTAAGAAAAAAGGACTGATATCCTGACTTTCAAATTTATAGCAACTCAGGTTGGGTAAGCTAAGGACACAGACCCATGAGTACAGGATCTGTACCCTTGGCTCAAAACCCTCAGGGAATTCTTGGGCTATTCTCTGACAGCCAGGTGTATCTTTTGGCTGTCTTTCACCTAGTCACTCTGGGAACATAATACTGGGACCTCTAGACTGAAACCAAGTGGCTGCTCAGAGTCCTGAGTTTAAATAGTCAGTTCTTCCTTGGGATTGGCACCTTCTCTAAGGATATGTTGTTGCTTGTACTGGAGTTTTCTGGGACTTGAACATGGGTCACCTGTCTGGGAGGCAAGAATTCTACTAAACTACCAGTGCTCACCACTTAGGGTTTTTTTGTATTTTTAAGATTTTAAATTTATTAATTTAAACAAACACGTTTTATCTCTTTTATAGATAAATCAGGTGCTTCCTGGATCCCAAAAGCTTGATGACATTGTTACACTAATATAACTGAAGAAGCGGAGCTGGTTCTTTTCCCAATTTTGATGATACACACAAATATTAGGTCAAAAATCAATTAAGAATTTTTTTGATGTAGGAAATCCTGAAACTTGCAAATCAGCTTTCTTGCAGAGGGCCTTTTCAATTCTCCTCACTGCTGGTCCATGCTGCAAATCCCTGCCAGTGCAGAGTTCAAATCCCCAACTGAGAGGAGCCTCAAAACTCAAGCTGCAACCACCAACATCCTACCCTGGTGGGTTTGCTCAGCCTCTTCTACTTGTGACTACACCTTTGTGGGGAGCCATCAAAACAGATGAGGACACACTTCAGGAAAGCAACTATTATTTGTCTACAAAAACAGTGAAAAATAGTGATATAAAAAAAATTAACAAACCAAATACAAATCTAATACCATTCTGTATTTACAGAACTTGGTTTCATACTGATATGGTGGTGTTGGTCAGCCACCCACTGCCACATTCCGTGTCTGTAAGGAGTACATTTATTAAATTATTAAAATGGCTGTTTTGACCATACGTCCCTTGTAATTGCAATCAGGAAATCAAGTGATTCAATTGTTACTCTGTGCACTGCACTCATCAGTGTGGTGATGAATTAAATTGAATAAAAAATAGCATAGAAGTCTCTTGCTTCTAAACTGGACACAGGAGTTCTCAAAACTATCTAAAATGGGGAGGGAGCTTCCTGGCAACGTGAGTAGACACTAGACAGGACAGCACCACTGTTTGGTCACAACTCAGAAAGTTTCCTTGTAAAGTTGCAAAGACATCTAACTAACCACTGCCTCCAGTCCAGCTGGTGCAACACTGCACATTCCTGCATAGGCAACCCCACCAGCCTTCAGCTTGGTCTCTGCTTCTGGGCCCAGGGTGTCTTCAGTCCCCTAGCTGCAGGCAATGATTTCCAGCTGTTGCTCAGCCTCTGCAGCCAGTGCAGTCACCTGCTGCTGCTCTGTCTGACCTGCTGGGTGCTGAGGGTGATCTGTTTCCTCTCCCTGTGCAAATGATTCCAGTCTAGAAGTCCCATAAGTTGTGCCGCTTCAGGTCATAGGCCTTGGCAGAGGCCTTGCTGCCGGAGCTGCACACAAAGGGCTTCTCCCATTGGCGCTGCTTCTTGTGGTCCTTCAGGTGGAACTTGTGCTTGAAGGCTTTGTCACACATGTGGCACTTGAAGGGCCGCTTGTTACTGTGCACTCTCTAATGCTTCTTCAAGTCTGGGGCACGGATGCATGACTTGCTGCACAACTCACAGCTGTAGGGTTTGTAACCTGTTTGGATGTTCAGGTGTTCCTTCAAGTCGACCTGTGCAGTGAAGCTCTTCATGTACATCTTGCACACGAACAGCAGGTCCACCTTGTGCAGCTTCTTTCGCTTTTGTAGGCAAAGGTCTTCCCACATGCCCAGCAGGCGATCAGCTCCTGGTGACCAAGTATTCAAACTTTATGCCATGGGTGGCTGTGGTCCACGCTGGAGTCTGTTCATCTTTCACTTTGCTCATGCCATCATTAAATGTTAAGGCTTCAGATGTCTGGAACCCCAAATCTTCGGACTCGGGGGTCTCCATGGACTCTATCTTCTGGCTGTAGCAATTGGCTTTCTGAACCTCTTCACTCCCTAGCTCTTTCAAATTCACCTCCTGAACCCTGAGAATGATTGTGGGTGACTTGCCATCCTCCTGACTTGTGGGGCTACCCTCTACTGTGTCAGTGGAAGGGATGTCTTCCTGATCCCCAGTTTCTTCCACATCATCATCCTGAGTGTCTGAGGCGTCTCCAGTGGGGCTATTTATTTTGAGGCAGTACTGAGTTTTGGACTGACCATTACTTTGATTGGGACTAGACACATCATCATGATTCTGAGAACAGAGTTTATCCAAAAATCAGATACCAAGAATCTGACCAGAAGACATCTTTAAGTTAACATCTTCCTTTTTCATAGAAACCTTTGCCGTGTACATGTAACGCAGGACCTCTTCAAATATAGCAGAACGGAGAAAATGCATCTCTGTTCCTGAAGAACTATCCACCTCCATCTTTTTGAAAAGCTTTTAAAGTAGGTGCTGCAAGTGGCGAGAGCACATCTGTTTGCTCATCTTCAACCACAATAGCAATATCGCAAAATTCTTGTGTCAGGTGTTGTTCATTTAGTGTTTTCAGAAAAAGTTTGATGATCGTCATCATTATACTTAATGGTTTCAGACATACTGATGAAAAGCTCCAAGAACAATTCAGGCTATTATTTTAATGCCTTAAACACCGAAATCTTCAAATCAGAATAACTGATCAGGGCACACCAGACCCCAGGAACTCCACCCTGCAGACCAGTGCCCTGCAGCATTTGTGGTCTGAATGCACCTGCGGGTGCTGGGCACAGCTGGCGCAGTTGGTTTGTTTTTTGAGTTTGGGGGGGGCAGTGTGAGACAAAGTGCACATCCCTGTCGCAGCCCACCACCTGCACTAGCACAGAGTGTCTAGTAGCTGGCCATGAACACCCCCACTACCTCCACCTCCAGTGCATGTGGGATGCAGGCCAGGACCCTACCCGGGGCAGGGCCAGTGTGGCTCTGCCACACTGCAAAGGGTTAATTGGGGACCTTGCTTTGCTGTGGTGCTTTCCTGTGGTCGGAGCCTAAGGGGCCAACATTTGTGAGGGCCTTGGCCTG